>JAUTDX010003505.1:0-53522 GCA_030844895.1 Ambrosia x helenae
ATCCACTGTATGTTTTGTTTCAGGAGGTGATTCCTATATTGAATTGGGAGACAGAAACATTCTGCACACCCAATATTAGCAGTTTTAATATTTGCTACAGTGGCATTGTTCCCCACCATATTTCTGTCGTCTACGCATCGATGTGGGGTGCAGGAATGAGCTTCGGTTACGGTTTCGGGTTTCTGTTGATTATTGGTGGAGTCACTATTTTACCCCAAAATT
Organism: Ambrosia x helenae; assembly: GCA_030844895.1. Classification (NCBI taxonomy): domain Eukaryota; kingdom Viridiplantae; phylum Streptophyta; class Magnoliopsida; order Asterales; family Asteraceae; genus Ambrosia; species Ambrosia x helenae. The sequence goes on from JAUTDX010003505.1 coordinate 223, forward strand.
CAAGTGAGTGTTCCTGTACTGTTTGATTTAGTAAATTGTTGGCCATTATAGTGTCATCTATTTTGATGCAACTGGAATAGCAAATAGAACTATAAAAATTCAAGTTAAGTTGTACAAGTTAGGAGATGTCGAGTACATGTTTGTAATCTTGTATAAACTTGATTGGATTTGGTTTCTTGAGATTGGGTAGATCTGAAAATTAACTTTTACACCCACTCAATAAAAAGGTTAGCATATCGTACCAGGCATACAGAAACTTCTGACCTTGTGTTGATTCGGTGCAAGGGTTACCGGTTATAAGTTTGGTGTTGGATTTCTTGGTGACAGACATACTACCGTAACCCTTACGCCGATTTTTGCATAGATATTCATATGTGCAGTAACTTTATAAAACACTTATAACATAAATATAAGTATATAGTTCTCTTAAATGGAGTTGTATCGGCTTTCCTACCATAAGTGAAAATATGCAATGTTTTCGATTGAAATGATGCAACTGGCTTTTAATGAAAAGGTGCATCGGTCGAGTATTTGTTTGTGAACTACTTTTGGGAAGTGAATTCCATACGGGCGATATGATAAAACTTGTATAGCTATTTGATTATCTTTACCACAACAAACTTGAAACTCCCCTACATAAATAATATGTCTGACCATTAATTACTTTGCTTGTGTAGGGGGTGGTTAGAAAGGTACCCAAAGAAAGCATCTATCTTGAAATTAGCAGGTGAAGGAAACTGGTTTAATCAATTTAGAGCTGTCACATTATTAAGGATTTCACCTTTTCCGTACATCGTTTATAATTACTGCTCTGTAGCGACCAATGTTAAATTGGGTCCCTATATGTTTGGAACATTGTTGGGAATGATACTCGAGATTTTCGTTGCGATATACACGTAAGAATAACATTCACACTCATTATTAATTTGTTAAGTATGAAAGTTTGTTGTGGTTATCGATTTTGAATTTGATTATTACAGGGGTATGATGATCCGAACATTGAATTTGATTGTTAGTTTTTTGTTTTGTTTGCCTGTTGACACTATGATAAGATTTCTGTGAAGTCGCTTATAGAATTAGACACTATTTGATTATGACATATAATTAGGTCAATTTCTGTATCTATCGAAGATAATGCTATGATCTGCCATTTCTATTAGTTCAGTAGTTCCTTTATAATATTTTCGGTTTCATGGATTACCTGTAGCATATTAGCATCTATAATTCCACATTATCTGTGAAAACACATAATAAGGTCAGTTTTTTTTATTCATCTTGTTTTCTGTAAGGAGTCCGCATTACTTATTGGATAGCAAGAGTCACCCGATTTGCGATTAGGTTTTGGTTTTATTCATCTTGTTTTCTGTAAAGAGTCCGCATTACCTGCTAGCTAGCGATGTGTATATTACTGTGAACATGAATCAAAGTTTCCCTTATCTGTCTAGAGCTTTTGGTTTTATTTTCTGGAAATGTGGTAAGATTCCTTCTTTAATGCAGACTGTGACTTCATGGAAATCCAAGCTTCGTAGCTGGGGTTACGAACCAATCATTTGCAGTGTCGAGACCAAAACTGGACTTGATTCTCTGCAGTTCAACCTAAGAGATCAGACCTCTGTAATTGTTGGTCCAAGTGGTGTAGGAAAGTCCAGTTTGATTAATGCTTTAAGAAACAATCACTTTGGCTTTGGGTCTGCATAAGTGGATGATTGGCCAAACTCTGTAAGATCTAAACTCTGCTTGTATTTCATTCATTTGAATTTTTAAATTGTATTTAAATTTGTTTTATTTCACACGTTACAGATATCAGGAAGCAAATGGCTTGAATACCAACGAGTGGGAGAAGTGTCAGCAAGAAGTGGCAGAGGAAAGAACACAACTTGCCATGTTTTCTTTGCTTCCATTATCTGGTGGAGGATATGTCGCAGATACTCCTGGTTTTAATCAACCAAGTCTACTGAAAGTTACAAAACAGTCCCTTGCACTTTGCTTCCCATAGGTCGGTCTTGTAAAACTTGGTCAAACAGGTAGATGTTGCTGAAAGTCAACAATGTAATATTTTCTGGACAACGTGTTTAAGGTGGTCAATCCAACTCGTTTGACCTGTTACACAACCTATGTGACCCTTTGCCACCTCTTCTTGTCGGGATCTATTTTTTAGCCTAAAAGCTACCTAGAACTTTCTCCTTTCGCTATAACATATATCTAGCTGGCTTTTATGATTATAATAATTATTTATTCTTTGTTGACTCGTTCATCTTCTACTATTATCAGGTTTGAAAAATCCTTTCAGATAGTCAGCGTTGAAGTGTGCATTTAGTAATTGTCTGCATCTTGGGGAGCCAGGGTGCCTTGTGAAACCTGACTGGGAAAGATATTAGTACTATTTCCAGTTGCCTGATGAGATCAAAATCAGAGAAGAATTTCAATTGCGCACTCTAGGAAATAAACGCGAGGGTGATGTAGGTGTGCCCATAACCTTCTTGAATAAATATTTATTTTAGAATTTTAAGTATCAAATTTTGGCCAGTTTTGTTCAGAGAAAAGTTCTACATGTTCCACTGGTCTGTGCCAATGTTTAAAATCTTGTAAGGACCAAGGGGGTGTTTAAGATTTGCTTATTGCCTGGGTTAAAAGCAGATAAACACTTTGGGAAAAAGCTATATCTAATAAGCTAAACCGATTAATTTTGGTGAATTACAAGTTTACTGTTTACCTTTTGGACAAAATAAGCTGATTTTGTTCTTATGCTTTATAAGTAGTAACAATAAGCTTTAAAATAGCAAAATCCCAAACACCCCAGTTACAATTCGCCACTCCTTTGTTTTTGCGCTTGTGACTGGAGATGGCAGTTACGACCAGTTTTCTTATGATGTTTTTTTAGAGGCTCAAACGGGTAAACTCGAAAAAGTTAGCTCAAAGTGAAATGGTCGAACGGGTCATTTCCAAACAGTATTAATGCACAAAACCTTGAAAATCATTTTGATAAGCTAATTTTATTATATTATTATGATAATATATATTGTTTGTAATGTTGTTTTTACATGACAAAACATGATTCATAGACATCAATTTGCGTTGGACATTTTTTCCTCTTAAATCATAAGAAATACAAAAATAGTGTTTACAAATAGTCTGGTTACGGGTGAAAAAAATGAGCAATTTATTTAAGAACTTTATGTTGGGTTAACGGTTTGTCCACGGGTCAGCAGGTCAAATGGGTGAGCTGGTTACGGGTCAAGAGACTAAAAGTTCCATGGGTAAAAAGGTCTTTTAACCTTGCAATTGGGCATGAAGTTATTGAAGGCTATTGCTGCAAGTTTGGTGGTTTATTTTATTTTATTAGAGTTTAATTAAAGTTCAAAATTATTTATGAATTGGTCAGCCAATGGAGATGGAATCTTGGTTCTAAAAAGCATGCCTGAGGCGTGAGGCGCAACAAAATTATATAATTAGCTTGCGCCTCGGGTACCAAAGGCCCACCACTTTTGCGCTTGGCGTGAAGCGCTTCATGCCTCACGCTTAGATCTCGTTGCTTTTGTACACCTGTCGCTTTTTAAAACCAAGGATGGAAGGTTAATATGTTGACCGAGTAATATGGAGTAGTGGTTAGGTTTTAGCAAGTTTTTGTACATATCCGTTGGATATTGTTGAGTCTTTTTGGCTATAACGCCAAGTCCTTTTGTTTGATAAAAAATAGCTTTTCCTTTGTTTTCTTTCTTTTTGCAACTCCTATATAGTTTCTTTTCCTTTTAATATTTGAGAGCTTAAGACACAAGCAAGTTTACAGAACAACCATTATGTGATCTCTTGGTTTGTGTATTGTGTTTTTCTAAGGCCTGAACCGCATGGTTCAACATTATTGTTTTGATTTATGGAGACCGAGGTATTTCAATTTTCAATAACCTATTTTTGCAGGTTAGATTGTGACCAGAAACTATTGAAGTGGATGTTGAAATGTCTATTCAAGCTGATTTTATAGAATTTTGATGTTGAGGTTGATGCCAAAGCAGGTACGTTTTTATTCGCTAAATCTTAATATGTGTGCACACAAGTATGAATATGTATTAAAATAGATGTTGGCAACCTTTAAACTGTTTGACATGTGTGGCATATTTGACCCGTTCGTTACATTTTACCCATTTGTAAAGATTTTTATTCATTTTCTATGTATCTTTATGTCTGTATGCTTGGTTTAAAGAAGTGCACCTCAGGCGTGACTGAGGCATGGAGGCGTTCCAAAAGACATTTTTTTTGGTTGAGGCGATAATCTACAAGAAGTGCTATGAAGCTGCGCTTCAGGTATGTATCTTGATTGAGTTATGTTATCAACCAAATTACCATATTTCCATATAGAATCCTAGATTATTGTTGACTTATTACGTATTTGTTGACTCATTACGCAGCCTTTTGCATTTATATAGGCTGCGATGCAACCACCATGGTCTTTGTAGAGGTAACTTGATTCATTTTTCTTTATTTTCATAATCCCTAATCAACATTTTAATGGGTTCCAAGTTTAGATTCAGTTGACTTCTCAGATAGCTTTTGACTCATTATGTGCACAGCTTCTTGCAGAGAGCTTGTCCAAGTGTCCCAACCATGGAATGCATAACCCAACTTTTGCTTTTACCCAATTCATTAGACCCGTTTTATGCTTCTAATCTGTAATTTTTTTGGCGCGCTTTTTACAAGAAGCACAATAAAAGCGCATTTTTTTGGAAAATTCCGAGGCTGAGGTACGTGTCTCGTGTATTTGGGTGTTTCTATGCATCAAACTGTTGTACTATAGGTTTTTTGGCTTGTACATGTATGTAAAATTATGTATAAGCCTTATTTATAACTATATTTTAGATTAGGGATGCTAAAAACCTATGAGATTAAAAAAATTTTATAAATCACCTTGTACCTCGGGTACAAAAAGCCTATCACTTTTGCGCTTTGCGTTTCGGTTGTAGACCTCGTCGCTTTTGTGCGCTTGTCGCTTTTTAAAACCAATAATAAGTATCATATTTTAGAATTTTTTACTGTAAGGTAGAAATGTTTTTGCTTAAATAAGATTGTTTAGAAAAGTTTACTTTCATTATCGAGTATAGTTAGACATCCTATAATCCTATTTGTGCTTTTATAGTTAGGTAACATGGGACAATTTCAACTGTCACTATTTACTCATACAAAGATAGTTTGTATATCATTGACTACCATACTATTTAGTCTGTTTAGATTGGGAAGTTGGTTTTTTTAGTACTATGAGTATGTTGTACACAGCTTTGGATGTGGATACTTGGCTACATATATTATCAAAGATTGGTATACGAATTAACTTTTGTCTTTATGTTTATTGCCACGATGCACATATTATGTTAACTGGGCACAATATACCCAAATGTAAAATCTCATTGTTTTGGTTTAGATCTTGATGTCAAGTTTTATTAGGTGTCGTGATATGGTTGCCTGATTGGGTTCGTAGGCCTTGTGGGCCCTATATGGGCTTAACTTAGGGAGCAAGTTTGTTAAAACCTTATTATTCTCTATACTTGGTTTTAAAAAGCGCGAAGCCAACAAAAGCGACAAGGTTTAAACCAGGCGCAAAGCATCAAGTGCAACAGTTTGTCCTTTTCGTAAAGCGGCAGACTTTTCGTACACGAGGTGCAAGACAATTATATTAATTTTATATATCCCTTAGGTTTTTACCTTCCCCTACACATAAGGTTTTTATATGATTTACCAACATTTACAAGCAAAAAAAAAAAAAAACTCATGGTATAAAATGTTGCTGCATAAAAACACCATTAATGAGAAGTTTTGTAATGATTTACATATGCAAAATGTCTTCAATATACTTATGTTTTATGTCAATTCTTTTGTTTATACCCACTTGCTCTTCGTTAATTGATATGTTATATTATCAAATTAATTTCGTAACTAAAATACATGAAACCCGCCCCACAACGTGCGAAAAATAAAACATAAATACCCGCAGCAACGCGCGGGCATTCCGACTAGTTTTATTATTATTGATTAAACCTTTATATTTGTTTCAGTCTATTTCTCTTGTTTTCTGATAAATATTTGAATTATGAATTAGTTGTTCAGATAATGAATAGTTTTACTTTCAAAACTTTTTCATCATAGTAGGTTGTGCGCACAGAATCTGATTTTGTTCTGGTGGGAGAAATATACAAAGTGATCAGTGGCGTAGCTAGAAAAATTTTTCATGGGGTGCGGAATCTCTAAGCCCCTGGGTCGTTTATCATCATGTGGTCCGGGTCGGGTCGTATACCAAAATTAATAACACTAAAATTATATAATCAACAAAAAGAAGCCAAAAGTAATTCAAACGTTGTTACATATGCATAACAAAAATTCTAAAATTTAAAGTTGTTCTCTTCGGGTCTTCATTTTTTGGAATCTATCTATAACATCTTCTATCTCCACGTTTCTAAGCAAGTCTTTTTCAATAAAAATCATACAACTATCGTTTAAATTCTCATCGCCAATCCTATTACGCAAATTGTTCTTCACAAACTTCATTGCCGAAAAACTTCTTTCAACAGTTGCGGTTGTGACGGGTAATGTGAGAGCTAGCTTCAATAAACGATACACAAATATAAAGTGAAGGTGTTTCTTTGTTTCAATCATCAGTTGTACAAGATTGGATAAACCATTCAATTTGGTAAATGGTGTATCCGCTTTTACATTATCAGTTTATGTAGCTCCAAGTTCAACCGGAAGCCTTATTTTATCTTCATCATTAAAATCATGTGGATACATCTCGGCTAAGTGTAGTAGTTTTGGAACATAAAATGCACCAAAATTATCACAAGGACTCAAGCTATTAATACAAACAAGTAACTCAGATGTTACCTCGTTAAAACGATTTCCAAATTCTTGGATTTGCGTATCTTGAATCGAATTGAAGCATTCAACTTTATAATTGTAGCGAAGTGTGACGTTTGTTTTTTTTTCTTGGTATCCTTGGGTCAACATATTCACCATCCATGTTTACCACTTCAAGTTTATGCTTATCATAAAAAGAGTTAACTAACTCTAAGAACTTGTCATAACCCTCAAATCTAAACTTTGTAAGTTGGTTCTTGGTAGTAGAAACCAATAAAACCCCGTTTAACAAATCTTGGTCTTTCCTTTGAAGGTTTATTTTTTCTTTTTCTTTTAATCAATATTAAAACAATGTGGACTTATTATAAAGTTTGGGCTTGGTCTTATTCTTGAATTTGAGCTACTAACTAATAAAATGGGCTAACTCAATATATGTAATTATATTATTTTCTTAGGGGTTGGTTTCAAAAATCCAAGGTGTGCGATTGAAAATTTTTGTTGGGTGCGGATGGGATAAACGCGTATATATGAACACTAATTTTTTTTGTCAAGGTGTGCGCCCGCACCCCTTGGGCTTAGGGTAGCTACGCCCCTGAAAGTGATGGTAGTGCAGGGGCGGATATAGCTAAGAACCAGGAGGGACGTATGTTACCCCTCGATTATACCGAAGAAGTGGAAAAAAATTGTTTTTTAAGGTACTTTATAAAATGTTACCCCTAAAACATTTGTTTCCCCTTAAAATATTTTTTTATAAAATGTTACCCCTTATTTTATTTTCTACAGCCGTCACTGTTGTAGTGTGTAGGCCATAGTGTGCTGCTAGAAGCCTCTTGATACATTTGCAACTTTTATTAAGTCACCTTTTTTGTGGATGGAAATTTGGTTATCTCAATAAGTTCATCATTTTCTTTATCTAGAATTTCAACCAATGCCTTTACGAAAATTTAAAGAGCAAACAAAAACTTATCTTTTATCGCGGTGTAGATTCAAAAGCTTAAATATCTCAATCTAATGTAAGTATGGAAGTTTTCTCATTCATGCTATAAGACTGTCCGTTGTGGTCCGCGAGCAGCCTGTCGCGAGCCACAACCTTGTCCACATGGTTAGCGCCAACGACAAAATACTCACGTGATGACTGACATCAGCGACCATACGTGAGCCGGCTCGTGTCCGTTAGCGTGCTGGCTACCGTTTGAAATTCAAAAAAAATTAATTTTTCAACCACCAAAATTTATTATCCGCAATTTATTTACCTATATTTACCTCATTCTTCTTCTTCTTCTTCACACAATTCCCATACTTTTTTCATCACAATTCTCCTACACTAAACCTTCAATCTTCAAACCAAGTTCATCATGGTGCAGTGGACCGAGGAGGAAGAGCTAGCACTGGTCATCGCGCACCAACAAGTGCACGGTGACGTTGTTTCGTCAAGTCGTGGATATGGTGCTCGCGGACCACAGTGCCATAGGGTCCTAGCCGAGTTTCGTACCCTTGTCGGGGTACCAGCCGTACCAATGACTCCATCCCCCACAAGTTTGGGGACTTGAAATCGAAGTGTAAAAACTTCAAAATTGCGTACAGAGAGGTGAAGAGTGATATGCCCGGCAAAACCGAAGACGTGCTCGTCGCCTTCACCAAAGTGGAGTACCTTCATAAGGTTGGCCATAACTTTCACCACGTTTCGGCGTGGCAAATGTTACGCTCTGGCCAACGTTAGGTTTTTTTAGTGTAATCATTTTTTTTAGTGTAATTTTCTTTTTATTTTAGTGTAATTTTCTTTTTTTTTAGTGTAATGTTTGTTTTTTTAATGTATGTTTTATTTTATTTTAAGTTTAACGTTTTTTTTATAAAAAAATGTGGTAAATATTTAAATATATTTGGTAAAAAAAAACCCACTCACTTTGACCCACAACACCTTCTCGCGAGCAACCGCCAGCCGCTACCCAGTGCCACGTAAGCGTTGACGTGGCAAAATATTATTCGATAAATCCCTCACTTATCTCTACCCACAACGGATAATTTAAACACAAGAGTTGTACGTGGTTACTTAAACCAGTTTATTTAAAATCTAAAGGATATTAATTAGCACAAGGAGCATCCTGCGTATGTAATTCACGATCAATAGCTAACATGAGAACAATTTCATATCTTTTTTTTTTGTAATGAATGATACCATTAAGGTTATTACGTTTCCCGACCCTAACCGAAAAATCTAACATTTGGTTGTGAGAAATCTGACCACCGCAATATGATGAACCCAAAGGAAAACAATATTGGATCAGCCACTGGCTTGAGTGGCAGATTTACTAATGCGAACAACGTGTTTGATCAAATGATTAAATGAATAAAATGTTGTTTTGTCATGATAATTATAAAACCTACAATCATGGTTAATGTTAATTGTTAGTTGCTGGCGTGCTGCTGCTCAAGAGGCCAAGATCAAGACGCTAAATTGGAAATAAGATTTTTCTTTTACGAGGACCCAATAACACAGCCCAAAAGTTCATATTAGATCTAAATACTGGGCCGACCCAAACTTATTTATTAGTTCATTCACAACTTCTTACTACGGTGCCGTTTGCCTCTACATCTTAAAACACCGCGGGCCGACCAATTAGGCAACTTCTTACTATGGTGTTGTTTGCCTCTACATCTTAAAACTAGAGGTGCAAACGAGCTAAGCCTGAGCTTAAGCTTTATTAGCTTATGAGAGCTCGAGTTCAGTTCGGGCCCGACCCATTTATTACTATTAGTTAATATATTAAATAAAAATGATATAAATAATAAGCTCGTTTAGGCTCGTGACCTCGATAAGTGAAGCTCGGGCTCACACTCGTTTACTAAACAACTTTAAATGAGGGTTAAATATTATTAAATATTACTAAAATTAACATTACACGAGGCTCGATAAGGCTCGATGAGCCTAACGAGCCTTACATGTCAGGCTCGTACTTGGCTCGTCAATAACGTTTCAAGCTCGAGCTCAACTTGTATATTATATACAAGTTATGTATCTATGTTCCATAACTAATATATAAATTTTCTTTTCAACTAACTAACGATGTTTACTAATATCTTAAATTTTTGTATAATTTCTTATCTAATAGTTAAGATAATAGCTAAAGAAAATTTATATAAAGGGGGAGGCCGGGAGGGGCACTACCCACTTTTTTTTTTCAAGTTCACTGATTTCTATCAATACTGCATTGCCACATCACTTCACTGAAACAGTTTTTTAGAGGCATCACTTCACTTATTCACTTCATTGAAATGTTTTTTTTCCTATTTTTCTTGAAAAGACATTAATTAAACATATTATTCAACTAATAAAATAAACTTACAATATTAAAACTAAATAAAACATTGAAATGCAAACACACATAAATTAAAAATAAAATAGATAAAGAAAAACTATTCGGCATCTACTTCGAGGTGCGGTAGATCAAGTGCGGCTAGATGTTGCACGAGATCACTTTGAAGTCGAAAATGCATATCGGAATCTCTCAACACCGCAAGGGCATCGTCATCGAACACTGGTTGGACTAGGGGATCTCTTATATGGACCAGTGATATCGCATGATCCTCGTCTTTAATGATCGTGTTGTGCATGATGCTCCGCAAGGGCATCGTCATCGAACACCGGTTGGATTGGAGGTTCTCTTATGTGGACAGGTGATATTGCATGATACTCGTCTTTAATGATCATGTTGCGCAATATCATGACCGTATAGACGATGACTCTACACCTATCAACGGTCGTCGGCCTCAAAGGTCAGTTGACTATGCCCCATTTCCCCTTTAATGTGCCCCATTTTCCCCTTTAATGCACCAAACGATCGCTCCACATCCTTGCTTACCGCCTCTTGCGCCCTAACGAATTTCTTTTCTTTTGGATCGGTCAGATATTGAAACGCTTTCACAAATAGACACTTAAAGTGGCCCTAGTGTCACACCCCGACAGCGCACAGTGGAAAGCAAGTCATGAGTTAACGGAAGTTGTTACCATAAAGTTTAACAACACACATTTGGTTATGTATGGACATCTTGCTAACACCCTCTAGCTTAGCATATTTTATTTTCATGATCAGTGAAATTTGTTTAGAAACAAAAAAACATGTTTCACCAAGATGAAGTGAAAGTAAAAGTTACATTGTTTTACAAACTAAAAGAAAACATTGTTTTTATAGATTAATGGTCCCAACATCATGTCCATAGTAGTGCCCTACCAAACCCACTCTCAAACCCCTAAGCATCAGTACCTCTGAAAACATGCTTAAAAATATCAACAAAATGTTGACGAATTCACAGGTTTTATGACAATAAACAAAAGTTATTATTCAAAGCATAAGTATGTATTCGTATGATCAAGTACAACTCGAAGACAACCAAGTAGACTTGCGAAAATCTAACAAGGATGATTGCAACCTAAGGCTCCTAATCAAGCCACAACTTTGTCTTCTCGGTACTCAACCCTAATTAAAGAGGAACGGTTTGGGTTATGTTTTTCCATTGGACACACTCTACTGGTCTGGAAAGGGGCGTCAACCCAATAGATCTACTAACATAAACCACGGCTCTATACAGAATTAATGATTAAGAAGTGGGACTGACGAGGTACTCGTAGTAACAACTCGTACACCTACCTAAGGCCATCAAATTTCCTATAATTCTAGTCCTACTAATCATACAACATGTTAATCCCCCGATGTTAAAAACGTTCAATAACATTTAAAGAAAAGGGATTGTGAAACTCACCTTAGCGTAGCAATCCACGTATCCAACTAATCCAATTCGCAATCCTTCCTTATAACATGTTGGTTTTATTGAATCGGAACCATAGAAGAAATCGAAAATCACTTGGATTATACTACGAGTCGTGTAATCACTATCAGAACAAACTATTTGATCGGTACAATCAAATGTTTGAACGGATTAAACGTAGTATATACACAAGAATCGGATTTAATTTCCTTTGAGTATTATTGCACCGATAATCAAGATGAGATTAATTACAAGGATTGAATTTCCATTAACCCTTACCCTATTGACAACCATTCTAAGTCTATCAAGTTATTCACCAAACTTACTCGACTTAGATTAATTCCAAGGATTGAATTTCCATTAACCCTTACCCTATTGACCCATTGGTGATATCGACGATTGGTTAAGTTTCAGACCTCGTGTGCATGCATTTAGCGTTAATTAATCTATTTCACTTAATTACACTTAGGTATTCACACAAATAACATTCCAAGGTAGACTTTATATTCTTAGTAAAATCAACCTAAAGTTTCATACACATCAACATGCACATTCAATGCACAATTGCACACATTCTAGCAATTTTCATACCAAACAAGTTTCCAACACTTCATGTCAACCTATGGACATCCTATAAACTTAATTTAGACTTTTGGATCTGCATATAAACTACAAAACAAGATCATTTTTCTGTTCTAATCCAGCTACAAAAATCTATTCGTCATATGCCTTAAAAGTCACGTTTCGGCGACTTTTATCGCATAGTTTTACACTGTAAACACTTGTTATCATGGTAAACATATTATATATCACAAATAATGATTTTTGTACACATTTAAATACCAAATAAGCCATTTTACATCTGACCTGAATTTTAGTGTTCTAACACGTTAAACTTGCCGAAAACATGCGTTTTTGCGGATCTTTTGCAAACATACCTAGGTTTTTAACTTAGGCCTCTTATATATTCCTTATTACATGTAGGATCGACACAAGAATTGAATATCGCGCGTATCGGATCGAGGGCGGAATCAACGATCCGGTTAGTTGTTATAGGTGGGTGTTTAAGGATAAGATAATAATAATAATATGAGAGCACACACACAAAAGCACACACAAAGGATTGCACTTGTATTGGAATGGGCAAAAGTTATAAAATGACTAAGGCATGGGGTATTTATAGTAGAACTCATACACCTCCCTTTCATACTCTTACATGTGGGGGGGGGGGGCACATGTATGAGATAACAAAGGAGGTGTATGTTACACAATAAATTCCCAAAATACCCCTAAGCCTATAAAAACACTATAATGCAACCCTAAAACGTCTAAAACGCTATACAATCATGCCTACGACTATTATGGACCGATCACTAGCTAGGGACACACACGAAGTGCACTAACAATAGGTGATTGTATTGTTTTTCAAATCAATTTTCTTTAAGTTATCGTGTTAGGAATTTTGACAAATTACTAACTCGTGTTTAAAGAATGACTTAGACCATACAAATGAGCTTGAAAGAATGATTTTAGGTGATTAAAATGTTTTTGTCATTTTAATTTCCCAAATAATTATAAATATTAAGCAGCCTTGATACTTAATTAATTGAGAGTTTTGTCTTGCTATCATTTCTTACCTTAGGATAGTTACATGTCATTAGCATAATCTTAGCTTATATGACTTTTAATTAATATCGTGTTTAACTCCATTTAATTTTAGTGTCATTTAATATTCCGTAACTTTTTTTTCGAAAGATAAATTTCATTCAAACACACAAACGCACCAAGCAGTCCTCAAAGCGAGGACCACTGGGCAAAAAACGAATTACATCAATTCTAAAGGATATTTACACCACTTGTTCCAGTTTAAACCTTTCAATCTAGATCTATTTTGGATAAAAAAAACCAACTCAAAGGCTTTATAGTAACAAAAGTTTATTATTGAGAAATCACGTCCACGAATTTATATCCACTTCTTACTGTTTAAAGTATATTACTTTTTGATAGGTCTACTTAACTTAGAAAAATTAAAACCAACTCAAAGGCTTTATAATAACAAAAGTTTAGTATTGAGAAATCACGTCCACGGATTTATATCCACTTCTTACTGCTTAAAGTATATTACTTTTCGATAGGTCTACTTACCTTTCTTATGTGTGGTTTAATTTAGGAAATATATATACTTCACACACATCATTTTCACAGAGTGTGTAGATTTCCATAGGTTTGTGTATTTTGGCTATGGAAAAGAGATTAATAAAAAAACATGGCAGTTTAAATAATATTATGTATGGTTAATTTTGAGCTAATAGTTTGATTATTTTTTTTATACTTTTGTGACATTAGGACTTTAATATTTAAAGAACTCTTATTCTAAAACTAGAATTTTAGAGAACAACATCAAAGTTCATCTTAGACTTATTTTTGGGTTCTACCCCCTATTTTGATCACGTTTTTGGATAAGCAATTAAGCTTCACGTTTCGAAGCCCATTTAGCCTTTGTCAAAGTGTTGCAACATGCGGCGGACGCAACTCGCTAGTGTAAATACTATTTAGTTTAAATCCAGGTGTGAAATATTTCTCTCAATAATTCAAAATGCAAGGTTTTATTTATCATACTATAATGTTATAAGTTATTGTTCTTCCGTTTATGCACTTAGTCGGCATTTGGGAGGTAGTAAGGATATTCGAAGTTTTTAGATATTTTGTTTACTCAATGTAATGTAATTTTTATTCAATTCTTTTTACATTGGATATCGAAATGTTGATCGTTTTAATTATTATTATTATTATTATTATTATTATTATTATTATTATTTACGGAGTTATGTTTTGTCTATGAGTCTAGGGTGGAATCAACTTTAAGACATTCTCCTAGGAATACAACAAAGTTCTTCTAAGACATTGCACAATGACATTAAATCACGGGTAGTTGCTCGGAGCACACACACAAAAGCACACACAAAAGATTGCACTTGTATTGGAATGGGCAAAAGTTATAAAATGACTAAGGCATGGGTATTTATAGTAGAACTCATACACCTCCCTTTCATACTCTTACACTTGGGGGGGGGGGGGGGCACATGTATGAGATAACAAAGGAGGTGTATGTTACACAATAAATTCCCAAAATACCCCTAAGCCTATAAAAACACTATAATGCAACCCTAAGACGTCTAAAATGCTATACAATCATGCCTACGACTATTATGGACCGATCACTAGCTGGGGACACACACGAAGTGCACTAACAATAGGTGATTGAATTGTTTTTCAAATCAATTTTCTTTAAGTTATCGTGTTAGGAATTTTGACAAATTACTAACTCGTGTTTAAAGAATGACTTAGACCATACAAATGAGCTTGAAAGAATGATTTTAGGTGATTAAAATGTTTTTGTCATTTTAATTTCCCAAATAATAATAAATATTTAGCAGCCTTGATACTTAATTAATTGAGAGTTTTGTCTTGCTATCATTTCTTACCTTAGGATAGTTACATGTCATTAGCATAATCTTAGCTTATATGACTTTTAATTAATATCGTGTTTAACTCCATTTAATTTTAGTGTCATTTAATATTCCGTAACTTTTTTTTTGAAAGATAAATTTCATTCAAACACCCAAACGCACCAAGCAGTTCTCAAAGCGAGGACCACTGGGCAAAAAACGAATTACATCAATTCTAAAGGATATTTACACCACTTGTTCCAGTCTAAACCTTTCAATCTAGATCTATTTTGGATAAAAAAACCAACTCAAAGGCTTTATAGTAACAAAAGTTTATTATTGAGAAATCATGTCCACGGATTTATATCCACTTCTTACTGTTTAAAGTATATTACTTTTCGATAGGTCTACTTAACTTAGAAAAATTAAAACCAACTCAAAGGCTTTATAGTAACAAAAGTTTATTATTGAGAAATCACGTCCTCAGATTTATATCCACTTCTTACTGTTTAAAGTATATTACTTTTCGATAGGTCTACTTGCCTTTTTTGTGTGTGGTTTAATTTAGGAAATATATATACTTCACACACATCATTTTCATAGAGTGTGTAGATTTCCATAGGTTTGTGTATTTTGGCTATGGAAAAGAGATTAATAAAAAAACATTGCAGTTTAAATAATATTATGTATGGTTAATTTTGAGCTAATAGTTTGATTATTTTTTTTAATACTTTTGTGACATTAGGACTTTAATAATTAAAGAACTCTTATTCTAAAACTAGAATTTTAGAGAACAACATCAAAGTTCATCTTAGACTTATTTTTGGGTTCTACCCCCTATTTTGATCACGTTTTTGGATAAGCAATTAAGCTTCACGTTTCGAAGCCATTTAGCCTTTGTCAAAGTGTTGCAACATGCGGCGGACGCAACTCGCTAGTGTAAATACTATTTAGTTTAAATCCAGGTGTGAAATATTTCTCAATAATTCAAAATGCAGGTTTTATTTATCATACTATAATGTTATAAGTTATTGTTCTTCCGTTTATGCACTTAGTCGGCATTTGGGAGGTAGTAAGGATATTCGAAGTTTTTAGATATTTTGTTTACTCAATGTAATGTAATTTTTATTCAATTCTTTTTACATTGGATATCGAAATGTTGATCTTTTTAATTATTATTATTATTATTTATGGAGTTATGTTTTGTCTATGAGTCTAGGGTGGAATCAATTTTAAGACATTCTCCTAGGAATACAACAAAGTTCTTCTAAGACATTGCACAATGACATTAAACCACTGGTAGTTGCTCCCTTAGGTTTGGCACTTAACACACTTGTTGATAGAGGTGAACAAATCGGTTTTTTTTTCAGGAACCGGTTCCGGTTTGGAACCGGTCCGCTACAGTGTCGGTTCCGTCCGGAACCGGTTCCGGTTCCGGTTCCGTCGGTTTTCGGTTCCGGTTCCGCCGGTTCCAAAGGCCGGTTTTTAAGACCGGTTCCGGTTCGGTTCGGTTCCGGTTCGGTTCCGGTTTCGGTTCTGGAATCGGTTCTTTCGCGCACAATTAAAAAAAAATTATAAGTCGAAGAAATAAACATAAAATTGCGACTTTTTTTTTATTTTTATTTCGAAACAAGAAACATGGAAATCTACATGAAAAAAAAAATTGAACATTACAATGACATTATTTTTTATTAATCTTCGTCCGAACTACTCATGTGTTGCATCGTCGCATCGTATGCGGGTGTATACGATAGCGGGTTTTGCATTTTTGAGTGTTGTGACAAACCTAAAACATCTAAACCTATTTATACTAAACAAGGGTGGCAAAATGGTGATTTTGGATGTTGAAAACGGCTAGATAACGTCTATTTTCGACAAAAAACGGTCAAAAAATGTTTTTCAAGCGGAACCGGTTCTGGAACCGGTTCCGGGACCGGTTCTTGAGATCGGTTCCGGTTCCGGTTCGGTTCCGGTTCCGGTTCCGGTTCCGGTTTTAGCTAAAAATGTGGAACCGGTGCTGGAACCGGCGGTTCCTATCGGTTTTGGAACCGGTTCCACTATTTACCGGTTTGGAACCGGAACCGGTTCCGGTTCGGTTCCACGGTTCCAGTTCCGGAACCGTTTTTTTTGTACACCTCTACTTGTTGATCTGAAACCTCTCAATCCCCTGAACCATGGTATAGAAAAGGCGAGGCCCACCAATTTAAATATTATTTCACTGTGGACCAGAAAAATAATATAGTTTACTTTTAAATGGCCCAATAAAGACCAGACAGACCCAGACTTGTTGATCAGTTTGTTTTTGTTTCATGTGCAGAAATCGTCTCTTCTCTGGTTGTAAAAAGAACCCTAGAAATTAGAATTTCATAAAGTCAAAATAAAAAGAACCCTAGAAATTCATAAAGTCAAAATAAAAATGTCAGACAACATACCATTCGAAATCCAAGAGGAAGTCATGAAAAGGCTTCCAGTGGAATCATTGATTCAGTTCCGATGTGTCTGCAAAGCATGGAAGTCTGTCATTGATAGCTCTCATTTTGTTAAACATTATAGCAGCCAACAGCAACAACAATATCTATTTGTAAGGTATAGTGATTCTGTTAGTTTAGAACCAATATATGTTTCAATTCTTGATGATGACACTTTACCCCGTCAGATATTTTACCTCACACATCCTCGATTGGTTAACATGTTTCTTAATTATAAAATAATCGGCTGTTCTCATGGATTGTTGTGTTTTCACGGTTATTGTGGTGCTCACTACATGGCTCTTCTTTGGAATATTTCTATTATAAAATCTGTTAATGTTGTTGTGCCTAATGTACCAGATGATGAGATATATGATACCATTCTAGGTTTTGGGGTTTGTCCTGAGACCACTGACCCTAAGATTGTCAAGATTACATATCTTAATTGTTGGAGTACTATAGAAAGTGTACCCGATAGTATCCCTTCGCAAGTTGAGGTTTTTGCATTAAGCACACGGGCTTGGAGAAATCCATATAGCAGCATTCTGCCTAGCAAATCAATTGAGTTTAGTGGTCAGCAGGCACTTGTAGATGGGTTTTGTTATTGGCTTGCTACTGATTGGAGTAAATCAATTGAATTTGATGATGTAATTGAGGATTATAAGCTGATTATTTCATTTCATATGACAAGGGAAGAATTTGGAGAAGTAAACCTACCATCTCATATGGTATACGGTTTTGGGTCAATCGAAGATTTGTACATCTCTAATCTACGGGAATCACTTGTTGTTCTTGAACATTATGTGGATGCCAATGAATTTCATGTTTGGTTGATGGAAGACGGTGCATCAAAATCGTTTACAAAGCTATATACTATTTACACACCAGAAACAACAATACTAAGCATCCTAGAATTTACGAAGAGTGGTGAACCTATAATTGAAATTGCATATATTGATGATGACACGCTTGATGACCCATCATCGCTTGTTGTTTATGAACCCAAATTAAAACAATTCAGTAGTTTCGGGTTTGATAGAATAGGTTCATCTTATGTTCATTCCTACATGGAAACACTACTTCTACTTGATCAGCCATAAGTTACGGTTTTCGACAAAGGTAAAGGTATAAGCCAATAACATGGAAATTCTTCTGGTGCTCTATTTCTGCGTTCCAAAATGATCTTCCGATCTCGAGACGAATTGGTTTCATCATATGCATCGCTTCATATTTGGTATGCCTTTCAATTACCCCATGTTTTCAGAAACCGAATTTCGGTTATTTCTAGTTTAGTTTCAAATACCGGGAACTAGAATATCCATCTTCGCCAAAGTAATTCTCCGTGAATTTGGGTTGTGTTTGGCATGTAAGATTGGAATGTTGATTATGGTGGAATGAAAAAACATATGTTAGTTAATTGCTAATGTTTATGGTGTAAAATAGTCAGTTATTACTTCAAACATGCTTTCACTACTGCTATAATATATTCAAGAAGTAGTTGCAAACATATAAGCAGGTACTAAAGTTAAAGTTCGAGATTTACTGGGTATGTATTTTGTAAAAGCTACTAAAGTGGGAGGTTGGTGTCAAAATGAAGATAAAGGAGCATGATTTAGTCAGAATAACCAGTTAAAATGTTCTGTTGACTTTAACTGTTTAGGGATGACCCATAGTCGGTTAATACGACCATATATAATATCTGCCTATTTGAACTGTTTTAAGAGGTGGTTTTGACCTGTTATGATAATTCATGCAACCCATGTATTCTTAAATTGACCAGTTCATTATGCTACTCAAACACGGTACACTTCAGTAGATGTTTTTGAGGTTTAGTTTCATTAGATCCTCTCATTTACCAATTGAGATAACTTCGTTATTGCTTTTAGTGATGTAGCTGAAATGATGGTGTTCATATTGTATAGAATTTTAAGGGTGCTCATCGGTGTGGGTTCGGGTTCGGTTTCTTCGGTTTGAAGATTATTTCTGTCAACTTCCTTCTCAGACTATTAATTGTATTGTAGTGTATGCATTGTGGGATCTTTAATAGTTTTAGAAAATATAGGAACCCGTTTAAAAATATTCAACAGTCACGGCAGGCGGCAGCGATGTTCAGGAAGTCAGATGCATCTGAACGTTTATAGATTATCCCTCCGTTGAATCTGATTGTGTTACTGCCAAATTGTCTATGCAGCTGTTAGTTGAGCCAGTCAATAAAAGCTAACCACCGGACAAACTGGTCATTTGCAGAACCCTTAATGTCTTCGTCGTTCTGCAGTTCCCAGAAATAGTTTGAGATGGTCAACTGTTGGTGGAGGCTAAGCGGGTCATAGTGTCAGCAGTATGAGAAAGCCAAAGGCTGGAATGGTCAAGCCCACTTTGATTAAGCCAACATCTATTCTAAATGCTAAATCTGATGGGTTTAAACTTGATGGCCAACTTTGGTCAAATAGGTTAAGTTTTGATATGGAAGTGTTGTGTTCGAGCCAAACTAAGCTCGACTCGTGGCTGGCTTGTTGGCTCACTCGTTTAACTCGTATAAAGTTTGTTCGTGCGCTCGTGCTCAATCATTTGACGTGTACATTATTTTCATTGTAACACCTTTAAAGTCAAACCCATCCAACCAAAGACTAAACAACTCTTGTTTGGTATTTTTTATAATAATATTAAGTCACCTAAACATCAATTTGATGTCATGAACTTCCTAGAAATTCCTGAAATCTTTATTTTCCCTAAAAGTTTAAGTATTTATTGTAAATAAAGTCGTAAAAAAATTTTGAATTTCAAGTAAATTATCCAACATGATTATTTTATTGGAATTATAAACTATACTTTTATAATTATATGTAATGTTTGTATTAGTATGTATGTAGATTAAATGTAGATTATAAGTTTGTCCTAGTTAGTTAGTATATTAGAATTTGTATATGGGTCAAAATGGATATCATAAAGGGCTGCAACAACACTATGAATCGAATGTCATCAAATGGCTGCAAACAATCAGATACAGCAAAGGTTCAAATGGGTCAAGCTACTGCTGCAAATGCATATCAGAAGCAAAAAGACTATTCTACCCTTGGCAGTCAATATTGGCGGGAACATTATGAAAGGGTGTGAATTGGCGGTTACAAAGTGACACAACCATTCAAACATAACTACCTTCTGTTGTACCGTTTCATCTAGTATATATTAGATACTCTTGTACATTTGTAATCACTTTTTGGTTGTACAATATTTCGATCAATAAAAGTCCTTTATTTCCCTGAACATGTTCATATACATGTTGTTTTAGATTCTTGATTCTTGTTCTTGATGTCCAACATATTTATTATAATATATTTGGGTGGAACTGTGAAAGCGAAACATATTTATGACTTTATAAAAAAGTACATCATTATCATTATACATATAGAGTGCTTACGCTTTCATTATCTTTTAACAAGTTTTTTGTTTTACTAGAATGACACAAATGAAACTAGATCGCTAGTTAGGTGATCCCTTGAATTACTAAATGAACCAGCAAGAAGGACGGGTATCTCCAAGATAGAGATGACCCGCCTAAAAAACTGTTACATCAAAGAAAAATAAAAGTTACACCAATTTCTCCATTCTACTATACCCTCCTTGTGTCTATTCCTAATTTCCTATACCAAAGGTACCCCAACGATTTTATATCGGACACAATTTTAGTGACATTCACTTCCCATTAAACACCTTCTCATTCCTAGCCTTCCATAACCTCCAACACGTCAAAAATAAATGCCATATAAAATCCCTTTTTAGTCTCCGAAATGCCCAAGTATTCAACCAAATGGAGCACATATGTAGTCGAAAATACAAAAAAAATAAGTTATTTTACACCAATTAGCGATAGCGTTCTAAACTCCACCCACCAAACTACAAGCCGAGATTAAGTGATCTGATGTTTCTTCTGTTTCGCCACAAAATACACACAACCCGTCACCCACATAAATGTTCCTCTTTCGAAGCGCATAATACGCCGGTATCCTATCCATGCTCGCCCTCCACGTAAATATATTACATTTATTCGATATCCACATGCACCAAGTAAATATAAAGTTATTATCATTCACCTCATCGTCTTTTAACCACTTTCGTGTATCCTTCACCGAGAATTTGCCTGACCGACCTTGGTTCCAAGCCCAACAATCACCTTTATCTTCTAACTTCACATTCGACAACCGCCTGTGACACTCCAACAGTTCATCGACCTCTTGTGGCAAATGAGGATAATGCTTCCATTTCCATTGAATCACATTTTGATTATCTCCCATAATAATTCATTCCGCAACCTTACACCCTTTTTTTTCTCAAGTCGAAACAAAGATGGATACAATACCTTTAAAGGTTCGGGTAGTAACCAAGGATCAATCCAAAACCTCATCGTCTTTCCATTACCCACAATACCCCGAATCAAATTAACAAAACTATTACCTTGTTTCTTCAAACGATAACCAAACAACGTCAATTTTGTCCAAGTACCTGTGAACCGCTTGTTGCAAGGAAATGTATCCCATCTTTTTTTTTTTTTGACCCATGAACTACATCAATAATCTTCGTCCACAGAGCACCTTTTTCTAGAGATATCTCCATAACCACTTCAAAACTAACGCATTGTTGATCTCCTCAAACTTGCTAAGGCCCAAGCCACCATCTTTCTTTGACTTTGTTACTACCTCCCAAGCAACCCAACGATCCTTATTCTTTTCATCATTGACACCCCAAAAAAATCTTTTAACAATTGTTTCCAGTTTATTAATCACCACCACCGAGGCTTATATAAGCATTTAAGTGACCTATTATACCTTATGCATTTAACACTTTTCAAAGTAAATTATACGATATTTCAAATATCGTATGTGAACAAGTGGGATCAACCCGTGAGTTATAGTTACGGCCGCCGTTCACCGGCTCCCCTGTCATCAGGTCATCAACTTCCTTGACCTTTCGGCACTGGGCAGGCGTCAGCCCCCATACATGGTCTTACGACTTTGCGGAGACCTGTGTTTTTGGTAATTAGTCGCCCGGGCCTGGTCACTGTGACCCCCTTTATGAGGAGGCACCCCTTCTCCGGGCGAGAACTTAGCTGGTTTCGATGCACTCGCTGTTGTGCGCAAAAGAGAAAACCCCTAAAACAAAATTGTAATATACCTAAAGGTGTTCGAATTTTTAAAAATTGTTTAGTTAAATAATAAAAGGAAAACATAAATAGAAATAATAAATAAATAAAGTAAGTAAAGAAATTTAGTTGGAGAGTGGTTTTCTTATGAGTTTTAGTTAAGATAATAAGAAAGAGCAACCACTTCAAAAAATTTTAGTTAAATTTAATTAAACAACAAGTGTATTTGCCCACGTGTTGCGACGGTACATTACCGCGAGTATTTGATTGGTATCGGTTCTATTTATTATAGTATCGATTTGTTACGGCACTTGATATAGCAAATGAAAGAGATAACACAATAAATAAAATTGTTATATGCCCGAAATGATATTGCCATGTGTTAAACTAAGACAATCATCGAAACAGCAACAAAAATGAGCAGGCCGTCACGGTATTTTTGAATGTTTTTAAAACATAAGTTTAAAAGTTATGATATGATTAAATAAAATAATTATAATTTTGTGTGTGTGTGGGGGGGAGTGTAACTACTAACTAAAAATGAGATAATTAAAGTAACTAAAATGAGTTACTAAAGTGTAAAAGTGTTTGAATGACTATTTTACCCTCATTTTAGGGTTATTAATGAAAATAAAGTACTTAACGTTTGGATATCTTAAACTACCACTCACTCATGCATTATAATATAGTATAGAGACAATAAAATACAACATTGCAGATACATTATTAATATGATGTTTTACGAGTTTAATATCTTAACGAACCAAACCATTTATGATTGAACAAGTATCAATATATGTCAACGGCTATCTAAAAGCAAATTGTGGTTTCCGATCAATATATAATAAGTACGATATTTTTAAGGATTCTCTTTCAATTATGGCTATATTTGCCTTTGGGCATACCATGGCTTTGAGTTTATTTTCTTTCGGTTGCTATAGCAAATGCCAACATCGTAACAAACCAAACTAATACCGACTGAAGTCCCATCGCGTAGCGTGGGGTAAAAACTCAACTTCTGCTATGGTAAACTTTTTTATTTTAATGTTTTCGCCACAAATTTTTTGCTACGTATTGGTTTTTACCATTTTCTTGACAAAAAAACAACCTAGAAAAATAGTTTTCATGAGTGTAAAAGATATTTGGTATAATTATTTTATTATAAGAATTTAATCCATAATTTATCAAATTTAAACCGATATAATTAACGATACATGTATTCATTTATTTGGTTTTCATAAACACACGATGATATCCTTAATGTCAGGTTGCTACACCAGTATCAGTATCACAACGAACCAAACTGATATCGACCACTAGTTTAGATAAACGTAGAATATCTAAATTATTCTAATTTGAATACTAGCTTGGTTAACAAAACTAACTAAGAAGATATGAGGGTGTTTGGGATTGAGTTTCAAAACAACTTATTGACTTATTGGCTTTTTGAAAAAGCCAATAAGTCAATAAGTTGTTTGTGTAACCCAAAAGCACTTTCTGTTTTGACTTTTGGCTTTTAAATTTTAAGGGTGGAAAAGCTGTTTTTGAAAAGTTAGAAATCCTGGCTTTTAGCTTTTGGCTTTTGACTTTTGGAAAAAAATTACAAATATACCACCCATACAACCAATATTCACAATAAGTTAAGCGAAACACTTAAAAAAATAATAATCTATTAACTTTTTGACGTTTCTCATACAAAAAGCTAATCCAAACACTTTTTTTAAAACTCCTTTTCAAAAAGTCATAAGCCAGCAAGCACTTTTGACCAAAAGCACTTTTTCATTTCCAAACTCAATCCCAAACACCCTCATAATAGAGTTTTGCCTCTATGCAGGCCCAATCGCATGGCCCAAAGTTCATTTAATAACCAGACACGGCTCAGACTTGTTGAATATTCAGATTTTTTTAACACCTTAAAACTTAAAACAATTAAATCGCTCCACTCCACTCCACATTTGAAACCCTTGAAATTCATACTCAAAATCAAAATGTCAGATAACATCCCATTCGAAATCCAAGCGGAATCGTGAAAAGGCTTCCTGTGAAATCGTTGCTTCAATTCCGCTCTGTCTCTAAACCATGGAAGTCTCTCATCGACAGCGCTGATTTCATCAAACATTATAGCAGCCAACAGCAACATCTACTTGTAAGTTATCATGATAGAGAAGAGTCTCGAAAATACGTTTCAATTGTTGATGATCATACTTTTCCTCAACAGAAAGTTTCTCTCACTATTCCCTCACTAGTTAACATGCTTGGATGTTCTAGAATAATTGGCACCTCTCATGGTTGTTATGTTTGTCTAGTTGTTATTACGAGGGCATTGCTGATGTTCCCGTAGGCAAGGCCGTTGTTGGAAATTGTTTATGTGAATGTGAGTTGACCTTGTCCCACATTGGTTGGGAGATGGAAATTGGAAGGCTTTATAAGGAGAAGCTTGAGAGGGAGATTTAAATTGTTAAAGTTACATTATCCTCTAGCTCCTACCCGCGCGCAGGGGGGGTGCAAAAAATGGGTTCGAGCTGGAAAAATTCTTGAATCAACGCGACGCCCGCATCTGCGGACACGAATGCAGCTCGAAAAACCCGGGTCCGCGCGACACTGGTTTTGATATTTGTTTTAATTTTTTGCAATAATGTAACTGAAGAACTCCTGGTCTTCAGCTTCAATTCTTGGCTATTATTAGCGTTTAATAGCCTAATGATGGTGATTAACTCGTGTGATTAATTCGCTTTTAATCACGACGTTAAATGCTTATCAGTTTCGGTCTAGGATGATCAATTATATAAGACAGACCATCATATGTGCAGACAAACACTCGCAAAAACATACATACTCACACTGCAGAAACATTTCCTGGTCGCATACACAGCAGCACCTTGTTCCGGTTTCTTTTCAGGCAAGTGGGATAGTCCGCAGTGCACCGTCACTGTTTGAACCGGTGTACCCTGGGAACAGACGACGAATCTGTTTAAGGGAATTGTGTCAAACACAAGCCCGGTTCTGTTAATCTATTTATTTCTTTCTGTTTGTTTCTCTTTGCAGAATCTTATCCGTCTCCATTTTACTGTAAGTAATCTAACAGCCGTTCTTTGGAATCCTTCAATTAGAAAAGCTGTTTCTGTTAATGTGCCTAATGTTGCATTTGGGAGATATAGAACCATGTTAGGTTTTGGTGTTTGTCATCAGACTAATGACCCTAAGATTGTCAAGATTGCACATATTTGTAGTTGGAATGATATAGAAACTATAAGTTGCATTCCTTGGCAGGTTGAGGTTTTTACATTAAGCAACGGTAGTTGGAGACCTCCAAATAGCAGCAATCTCCCTCTTGCATCATTAATTTCGACTGTTCTCTATCTGGTGTAGCTGTAGATGGAGCTTTTTGTTGGCTTGCTACTGACAGAATTGCTATGGATAGTGAAATTAGGTCAACAAATTTGATTATTTCATTTGATATAACAAGTGAAGAATTTAGAGAAATAAACCTCCCCGATCCTTTAGCGCACCTCGAGCGTTATCATGAGTTGTCCATGTCTAAGCTAAGATAGTCTCTTGTTGTGATTCAAGGTAAACTGGCCAATGATGAAGTTTTTCATGTATGGATGATGGAGGATGGCGTTCCAACATTGTTCACAAAGTTATTCACTATTCGCACACCAGGTTCAGTAATTCTTGCAGTACTGGAATGTAGAAACAGTGGTGAACCTGTAATTGAAATTTTAGACGATTCTTGTGACCCATTTAAAGAAGATTCATCACTTGTTGTTTATGAACCCCACTCAAAACACATCACTAATCTTGGGATTAGTGGAATGTGTTCATTTTATTTATCTTCCTACATGGAAAGATGTCTTGGGCTTAGGGGAATGTGTTCATTTTCTTTGCATTCCTACATGGAAACACTACTTCTGCTTGATCAACCAGATCTTACAACCGATGACGTTTGAACTTTGAGAGTAAGAACCGAATCTCAGTTTTATTTGAACTTAAGATTCAACTCAAGGTCTTTTGCTTGTAACTTGTAAGGTATGTTGTTTTTTTTGTGGTTGATAACAACTTTCCCCAAAAAATATTTTCTTCTATATGTTATTATGAAGAATATGATATTTTGATGAAGATTATATACAAATATGTTGTTTGTTGTGAAGTTTGCATAAGGGCCTTTAGTGGAGTTAGAACACAATCTCTGTAATATGCTTGTAGCAAGTTTAGGGCCGTTATTTGAGACTTTGAATGGGTTGCGACTTGCGATTTCCGAGGGATATACATTGTGGGATAGAGAGGTTTCGAGGGGTACGTGGTCTTGAGGTCCCGATCATTCCGGTGTAGTGTGGTTGTGATGGTTATCGAAGAGAGTGGAAGCAAAGCATATTAGGTTTTCTTTAGTTTTTCCATTAGACTCCAGGATTATAAATCTTTAGATTTGTTTAGAAAAAAAAATAATTAAGGAAATATTACCTAAAGGTTTATTGCTTGATCCTTCATGTCATTCGTATGATTTTAATAACTAAGGATTTTCCATTTTTTTTATTTAACTATCAATTGAGTGTTACTATAATTGTCTATATCTATATTAGGGTGTAAACGAGCCGAGCTACTCACCAGCTACTCGAGCTCAACTCAAAAAATGCTCGAAACGAGTCGAGCCTAAACGAGCTCGAGCCCAAGCATAAAAACCCAGCTCATTTAGTAAACGAGCCCGAGCTCAAGCTTTATTTATCGAGCCCGAGCTCGAGCTTTATTTATCGAGCTCGAGCCGGCTCGCGAGCCTTAACGAGCCCACTATTTATATAAATTTTAATTAATATATTAAATATGTATTTAAATATAATAATTAATATCTATAAAACTATGAATAAATAACCAAATTATAAATAAAATAAGTATTACAATTTATAAAAATTAATTAATAACTAATAAATGAGAAGAGCCTGAGCTCGATCTTGAAAACCTATCTTTAAGCTGAGCTCGAGCTTTAGGAACAATGCTCGAATCGAGCCGAGCTCGAGCATGGTCGAGCTCGGCTCGTTTGCACCCCTAATATATATATATATATATAGGTTTAGGTTCCTGTACAAAGTACATATTTCGTGAGAAGTGTGAGAAGGATTAAGAATTGGCATGTAGACAACATGTTTTGGATTTACGAATGATGTTTTAGGTTGTTTTAACTTGAAAAACACCAAACACAACAATCTAAGGCACAATCCAATGTATTATAGTCATCAAGTTTATAAAACAGCTAAAACACACTACTTAACACTTAAAACACACTACTTAATGTTCTTAGCATGGTGTTTTAACTTTTAAGCCTAAAATACATTGTTTTCGGTTTTTAATTGTTATGTTTGGTATTTTTCTAGGCAAAACAATCCAAAACAACATGACTAAGTTCAAAAATTGATGCCTATATATCAATTTTTAATCCTTCTCACACTTCTCAAGAAATATTGCCTTTGTACAGGAACCTCACCCTATATATATATATATATATATATATATATATATATGAAGAAACACTGGATTAAACACCTATTTAGACGAGCACAATGAATATATATTTTATTGATACTTGCTAGGACGATTACAATGGACTCGAATATAAGCGAATACAATGCTTCGACTAAAATCTTTTTTCCTAAGCTGTTACAGAAATTCTCTAAGTGTTATTGTGTGTAAAATAGAATGTCTTCCCCTGGGGGGTGGGGGGAAGGGTATTTATATGCTTGAAAGTCGTCTCGTGATTGCCCTTAATGTAGCAGGATTGTCACCAATTTGTATATATTTGTGATTTTCCAAAAATAAATCTACTATTAGGTCTATACTAGGCATGTAGCTCCCACGTATAGCCCTCGTATTGGCCTATACTGGCAGCATAGGCCGTACAAACTTATATGGAGTATAGATCTTGTATAGATCTCTTATAGATTTACTGAAGTAGTATAGGTCCTTTGTAGGCCTCGTAAAAGCTTATAGGGGTTGTATATGTCCTATATATGATATGCATATGGTGTAGTATAGTTGTAGTACCCAATTACACCAATCAAATCTAGGAATACTCTCACCTGGACCCGCAGCAGCGAGCCATTTTCAGACTGCAGCATTAGAAAACGAACCACCCGGGTCGCTGTCCCAATGCCACAGATCAGCACCAGACTTCTGTCTGAACTGCTGCAGCTGTTCCAGCTCTGTAGGCGCTGCAGGCTGATTCTTCCAAGACCAAGAAAACTCGATCCTTTGATCCACCTTCTTCAATCTCTCGGCTACTGAACATCATTTATTATTTTCCAAACGAAACATTGTTGGGAATCTGTCCTTTAACATACCGTGACGAATCCATTTATCAATCCAAAATTTGACGAAGTCCCCTTGACCCACTTCACAGTTAAGTAAAGAAATAAAAGACGATCTGTTTACCATAATTTTGTACCCTTCTTTCACAATATTCACCCATCCACTAACAAGTGATTTATTAAGCTATTTACCAACCAGAAGTGAAACTATGAAACTATAAATCTAGACTTACATAAGATATTAAGAATTAATATACATCTACTAAAATAAGATACATTTCATTATTTGTTCTTAAACAATCCCTAATTGAAATCCCATTCAACACATTACAACAAGAACACAAGAAATTAACACACTAATTAATTAATCATAGTTTAAAGAAATAAAAAAAACAAATTAGAAAATACCTGAGAGAGTGAGGGGAGCAGGGGGCTGCTGAAGACCGGAGAGGATGAGAAAGAGTTGTGATGTTTGAAGTGAGGGGGAGTGTGGCTGTGATGTTTGAGGGTGAGGGGTGGAGGTGTAGGTCTGAAGAAGGAGCTTTGATGTTTGACGTATGAAGCGCTAACTTTGTTTAAAAAAAAAGAAAAAAACAGAGCAAAAAAAAAATAAATTGAAACTGCGAGGTGTAGGTTTCGAACCTGGGATCTATCGGGTAAAAGAGAAGGGAAATACCATTGAGGCACTTTGTTGATTTGTTTATGGATTCCTTTGTAATATATTTAGGGGTTCGTACACTATTTTCTATATATATAATAAAGCTAAAAATTGTAAACCGAACGGGTTCCTGGGATCCGATTTAGAACCGTAGATCCGCCCATGTATCAAGACTTGATTAAAAATAAGATAAAGAGGAGGACCACTATGCTAAATAACTAATTTTGGGAGGGACATTTATTAGTTTGACTAAATAGTCAAACAAAGAGTAAAGCTTCAGAGGTGTTAATGGGTCAAGAAACCACTAAACTTGCATTAGAGGTAAGCAAATGTTGGGGCTTAACCTTTAGGTTGAATCCACTCATATCTAGTAACCTTTTGTGACTCTTAGAAGTTGTTGCATGAGAAATTTAGGTAAAAAGAGCTTGAATAACATGTTATGATGTCAATTGGACAATCGGTTATGCTTTAGTTAAACTTAGAATGTTGAAAACTAAGTATATTGGTGGATGCACACCAAGTGTTTGATGAAATGCCTAGATGAGTTAATCTCAACTAGACATGTAAGAAAATGGCTATGGATTTAGCTAGAAATGATAATGAATACATGATGTTATGGATAGTGAACAAAATTCCATATTATGTATTCTAATAGACAAGTTTGACTCATCCCCAAGTTAGGAACAACAATGAGGGAGCAAACGGGTCAAACGGATGCAAGGCGAATACTTATGGAAACAAGAATGGATGCGAGGTAAGTTTTACTTACACCAATGTACTATAACATAGCTTAATTGTTGTAGATTAGTCTTAAATCTTGAATGCGTGATAAAGATAAACCCCAAGGGGTAGAAGCTATTAATGGGTCACCTTATGTGCACTCAATACAAAACTTGGTTTATGACCTTAATCAAGACAATGTGTTATGACCAAATGGTGAAATCCATCAAACGGGTCAATAAATAAAGATATGTGAAAAATGATGTTTTAATCTAAATGAAAGCATTTGAATGAAGCTATTAAGAATGGTGTTAAATGGGTCAAGTTGGTGTCACTTGAACCATAATAAAAACTTGGGTAACATAGTATCATGAACTATGGGTCTAAACGGGTCATATAGTGAAAATCTAAGTCCGGAAGAACTTAGAGGTTTTTAAACAAGTCATTGAGTCCAAAACAATGGGTTTGAATCAAGAAGTGTCGCCATGAATGGCTAAATCGAAAGATTTGGCTAGGAGGGGCATTTAGGGAATTTATAAAGATTTACTAAAGGATAAATCTAATAACGGAATCCTAATTAACAAATCGGACAAGCACTTTAGTTGATCAAGTGTCTAATGGCTTGACAACAAAAACTACACGCATTGCGCGTGGTCGAATGGTGTTTTGGTTAAGTTTAATGTCTAAATGGGTCGATTTGGGTAAGAGTCGCCATAAACATTCAAAACTAAGAACCGGATCATGGTGACATAAACCGGACTATAATTTCTGTCAAACAAAGGTTTATTTAGTCGGCAAGTCAATACTTAGGCTTCGGGAATCATCAAATGCGGTTGCGACATGATTCCCATGCTTAAAAATCACCAAAAAAACGAGCAGAAGCTGTGCGCGGCCGCGCGCTTAAACCGACTGGCCGCGCGCTTAGACCTGCATGTCAGCACGATCTTTAAAATTCCATATAAAATCGTAGAAAAATCGTTAGGAGGTGTTCTTTATATGCCTGGAAAGCTCTCGGAGCGTAAAACAATTCTCATTTGAAAGTCGAAGTCAGATTTTGGGTTTTAGAAGGGGTAAAAGCGAACCGAAAAGCTGTTGCGCATAAGTTGCAGCAGTTTGTTCTCCTGATAAAGGGCCGTTTGGCCTGGTTCGTTCCGTTTCGACGTGTAACGACTATCGTACTAGTTAAATGTTTCATTTGACCACTCACTAACCATTCTTTGTGTAATGGTGCTAGGTAAACATGTGATGGAAGTCTCGGAGCAAGGATCAAGTCGCGATAAGAGCCGAACACACCCGATCACTCATACAAGCTTCCGCACTAGAATCTAAGGAACTCCCGTTAAAACGCAACATCTTAAAATATGTTTTAACTATTAAAATGTAAAAATTTGTGTGAATCAAACATGTGTTTGATCTTAAGGGGTTGACTTATAACAAATTTCATTTCATTTAATCGGGAGTGGTTTAAGTAAGGTTAAAACCCGTATGATTTGGGCGTTGATCGCGTGATTACGGGTTAGGGTCTTACAAAATACATGAAGAATACATCAAATACCCATGAACATCAAAACATGTTTTAAATACATGGATTATATGAAAAAACCATGAAATGCACACAAAAATGCATGAAAATATGTTCCAAATACATGGATATACATGAGAAATACATGAATAAATAACTATTGGTTTGGTTTCGGTTATGGAAATAGGGAAAACTGTAACGGAATGGTTCGAGTTTGGCCATATCTTAACCATAACTGATTGGTTAATTCAGTTACGAACATACGACTATCTTCGGTTATTACCGATAATATAAAATTATTTTTTAAATATTCTTTCTTGTTTTTGCAAAGAATTTTGCTGTGAATGTTGCTATAGATTTTGCAACGATAGTTTAAATTTTAATTTCAAAATTTTGCTACCAAATTTGCTACGAAGATTTTTTAAGTATTTGTTTTCTCAACTTTGCTACCAAATTTGCTACATATATTTTTAGTTTTTCTTTAGTTAGTTTTTTAACATTTATTTTCATGACTTAGCTACGGATTTTGCTACCTATTTTACTAAGTTATTTTTATTATATTTTACTCCCTCAATTTTGCTACGGGTTTTGCTATGAATTTTATTTAACTTTTCTAGTTAATTTCTAAATAATTTATTTTCATGGTTTTGCTGTGGATTTTGCTACCAATTTTTGACAAGTTGTTTTTTTTATATCTATTTCGCCGACTTTGCTACGGAGTTTGCTATGAATTTTATTTAACTTTTCTAGTTAATTTCTAAACGATTTATTTTCATGGTTTTGCTATGGATTTTGCTACCGATTTTTGCAAGTTATTTTTTTTATATATATTTCGCCAATTTTGCTATGGATTTCATTTGCTACAAAATGTCCGTAGCTAAATTGTAGCAAAATGCGTTCATAGCTAATTCGTAGATAATTCGTAGCAAAATTTGCAACCGATTTGTTTGGTAGCAAACTTTCCTAGCAAATGCCTCTTTTTGTAGTAGTGAACATAAGCAGGTACTAAAGTTAAAGTTCGAGATTTTGCTGGGTATGTATTTTGTAATAGCTACTAAAGTGGGAGGTTGGTGTCAAAATGAAGATAAAGGAGCATGATTTAGTCAGAATAACAAGTTAAAATGTTCTGTTGACTTTAACTGTTTAGGGATGACCCATAGTCAGTTAATACAACCATATAAATCTGCCTATTTGAACTGTTTTAAGAGGGGGTTTTGACCTGTTATGATAATTCATGCAGCCCATGTATTCTTAAATTGACCAGTTCATTATGCTACTCAAACACGGTACACTTCAGTAGATGTTTTTGAGGCTTAGCTTCATTAGATCCTCTCATTTACCAATTGAGATAACTTCGTTATTGCTTTTAGTGATGTAGCTGAAATGATGGTGTTCATATTGTATAGAATTTTAAGGGTGCTCATCGGTGTGGGTTCGGGTTCGGTTTCTTCGGTTTGAAGATTATTTCTGTCAACTTCCTTCTCAGACTATTAATTGTATTGTAGTGTATGCATTGTGGGATCTTTAATAGTTTTAGAAAATATAGGAACCCGTTTAAAAATATTCAACAGTCACGGCAGGCGGCAGCGATGTTCAGGAAGTCAGATGCATCTGAACGTTTATAGATTATCCCTCCGTTGAATCTGATTGTGTTACTGCCAAATTGTCTATGCAGCTGTTAGTTGAGCCAGTCAATAAAAGCTAACCACCGGACAAACTGGTCATTTGCAGAACCCTTAATGTCTTCGTCGTTCTGCAGTTCCTAGAAATAGTTTGAGATGGTCAACTGTTGGTGGAGGCTAAGCGGGTCATAGTGTCAGCAGTATGAGAAAGCCAAAGGCTGGAATGG
The DNA here is from genome assembly GCA_030844895.1 of Ambrosia x helenae. Taxonomy (NCBI): domain Eukaryota; kingdom Viridiplantae; phylum Streptophyta; class Magnoliopsida; order Asterales; family Asteraceae; genus Ambrosia; species Ambrosia x helenae. Next base: position 33,923 of record JAUTDX010003505.1, read on the forward strand.
TCAAGCCCACTTTGATTAAGCCAACATCTATTCTAAATGCTAAATCTGATGGGTTTAAACTTGATGGCCAACTTTGGTCAAATAGGTTAAGTTTTGATATGGAAGTGTTGTGTTCGAGCCAAACTAAGCTCGACTCGTGGCTGGCTTGTTGGCTCACTCGTTTAACTCGTATAAAGTTTGTTCGTGCGCTCGTGCTCAATCATTTGACGTGTACATTATTTTCATTGTAACACCTTTAAAGTCAAACCCATCCAACCAAAGACTAAACAACTCTTGTTAGGTATAATACTGTAACCTTTTTCTAATAATATTAAGTCACCTAAACATCAATTTGATGTCATGAACTTCCTAGAAATTCCTGAAATCTTTATTTTCCCTAAAAGTTTAAGTATTTATTGTAAATAAAGTCGTAAAAAAATTTTGAATTTCAAGTAAATTATCCAACATGATTATTTTATTGGAATTATAAACTATACTTTTATAATTATATGTAATGTTTGTATTAGTATGTATGTAGATTAAATGTAGATTATAAGTTTGTCCTAGTTAGTTAGTATATTAGAATTTGTTTATGGGTCAAAATGGATATCATAAAGGGCTGCAACAACACTATGAATCGAATGTCATCAAATGGCTGCAAACAATCAGATACAGCAAAGGTTCAAATGGGTCAAGCTACTGCTGCAAATGCATATCAGAAGCAAAAAGACTATTCTACCCTTGGCAGTCAATATTGGCGGGAACATTATGAAAGGGTGTGAATTGGCGGTTACAAACTGACACAACCATTCAAACATAACTACCTTCTGTTGTACCGTTTCATCTAGTATATATTAGATACTCTTGTACATTTGTAATCACTTTTTGGTTGTACAATATTTCGATCAATAAAAGTCCTTTATTTCCCTGAACATGTTCATATACATGTTGTTTTAGATTCTTGATTCTTGTTCTTGATGTCCAACAAATGGTATCAGAGCATGGCAACGATTCTTGGACAACGATTGAAAACCGCTGCACGAATCGAAAAGAATCAAGAATCTTATGAAAATGATCCAGAATTTATACACCAGAATTGAAGAAGAAGATTCATCAAGAAACAGAGGAACGATTATTGAAGTTACAGTCAACAATTGAAAAGAAAGAAAAACAGAGTACGAAGCAAGAAGATGAACAACCAATAAACAGAGTAATATTCTCTTTGTGTTGTTTATTTTTAAGAAATCTATTTGAAATTGATTTAAATCATTCAATGATTTAAATCATTCAATTTAATCAGAATTGAATCCAAAGATAATCGATTTCAATCGTGTTCAGTCAATAAACACAACGAACACATACTCTGTTTTTTTTGAAAAGATTCACAGATCGAATCATATCAACATATCGTATGATTCCTTTATAAAAGAATATGAAATCAAATGTCTAGATCTGTGATATTGATTGGACTGAAGATATTACGTCGAGATCCCAAGTTTCAATGTCAAAGTCATCACCGAAACACAGAATCGTGTGAAATAAACAGAGAACAAGAATATGGATTAATTTGATTCATATATGAAACCGAGTTCACACTCTCATATATGGAAAAAGTAATTAATCGGGTTCATATATGATACCGAGTACATACACTCTCATATATGAACGAAAGATAATACGAACGAAACGGGTCTTGATCAAAGAAAAGAGAAAGCAGAATATTGCACAAAATATTGAAGGAAAAGAATATAATCTGTTTCTGTTGAAAGAAAAGGATCAGGAAATAATATATGGAGGACTTGATTTACATGGAATCCTAATATGAAGAAGATATATAATATAAGAAGGATCGGATTTCAAACAGATCGAAGAAAGAAACAACCAAAAGTCACATCAATGGGAATGCAGGAATCAAATTCAACTCAGCCTACATGGAAAGGAAAGAAAAATTAACGAAGGCTTAAATCCTATCCTAAACTAGTTACATAAAAGTCTAGTTTAAGGGAGGGTATTGGAATTATAAACTATACTTTTATAATTATATGTAATGTTTGTATTAGTATGTATGTAGATTAAATGTAGATTATAAGTTTGTCCTAGTTAGTTAGTATATTAGAATTTGTATATGGGTCAAAATGGATATCATAAAGGGCTGCAACAACACTATGAATCGAATGTCATCAAATGGCTGCAAACAATCAGATACAACAAAGGTTCAAATGGGTCAAGCTACTGCTGCAAATGCATATCAGAAGCAAAAAGACTATTCTACCCTTGGCAGTCAATATTGGCGGGAACATTATGAAAGGGTGTGAATTGGCGGTTACAAACTAACACAACCATTCAAACATAACTACCTTCTGTTGTACCGTTTCATCTAGTATATATTAGATACTCTTGTACATTTGTAATCACTTTTTGGTTGTACAATATTTCGATCAATAAAAGTCCTTTATTTCCCTGAACATGTTCATATACATGTTGTTTTAGATTCTTGATTCTTGTTCTTGATGTCCAACATATTTATTATAATATATTTGGGTGGAACTGTGAAAGCGAAACATATTTATGACTTTATAAAAAAGTACATCATTATCATTATACATATAGAGTGCTTACGCTTTCATTATCTTTTAACAAGTTTTTTGTTTTACTAGAATGACACAAATGAAACTAGATCGCTAGTTAGGTGATCCCTTGAATTACTAAATGAACCAGCAAGAACGACGGGTATCTCCAAGATAGAGATGACCCGCCTAAAAAACTGTTACATCAAAGAAAAATAAAAGTTACACCAATTTCTCCATTCTACTATACCCTCCTTGTGTCTATTCCTAATTTCCTATACCAAAGGTACCCCAACGATTTTATATCGGACACAATTTTAGTGACATTCACTTCCCATTAAACACCTTCTCATTCCTAGCCTTCCATAACCTCCAACACGTCAAAAATAAATGCCATATAAAATCCCTTTTTTAGTCTCCGAAATGCCCAAGTATTCAACCAAATGGAGCACATATGTAGTCGAAAATACAAAAAAATAAGTTATTTTACACCAATTAGCGATAGCATTCTAAACTCCACCCACCAAACTACAAGCCGAGATTAAGTGATCTGATGTTTCTTCTGTTTCGCCACAAAATACACACAACCCGTCACCCACATAAATGTTCCTCTTTCGAAGCGCATAATACGCCGGTATCCTATCCATGCTCGCCCTCCACGTAAATATATTACATTTATTCGATATCCACATGCACCAAGTAAATATAAAGTTATTATCATTCACCTCATCGTCTTTTAACCACTTTCGTGTATCCTTCACCGAGAATTTGCCTGACCGACCTTGGTTCCAAGCCCAACAATCACCTTTATCTTCTAACTTCACATTCGACAACCGCCTGTGACACTCCAACAGTTCATCGACCTCTTGTGGCAAATGAGGATAATGCTTCCATTTCCATTGAATCACATTTTGATTATCTCCCATAATAATTCATTCCGCAACCTTACACCCTTTTTTTTCTCAAGTCGAAACAAAGATGGATACAATACCTTTAAAGGTTCGGGTAGTAACCAAGGATCAATCCAAAACCTCATCGTCTTTCCATTACCCACAATACCCCGAATCAAATTAACAAAACTATTACCTTGTTTCTTCAAACGATAACCAAACAACGTCAATTTTGTCCAAGTACCTGTGAACCGCTTGTTGCAAGGAAATGTATCCCATCTTTTTTTTTGACCATGAACTACATCAATAATCTTCGTCCACAGAGCACCTTTTTCTAGAGATATCTCCATAACCACTTCAAAACTAACGCATTGTTGATCTCCTCAAACTTGCTAAGGCCCAAGCCACCATCTTTCTTTGACTTTGTTACTACCTCCCAAGCAACCCAACGATCCTTATTCTTTTCATCATTGACACCCCAAAAAAATCTTTTAACAATTGTTTCCAGTTTATTAATCACCGCCACCGAGGCTTATATAAGCATTTAAGTGACCTATTATACCTTATGCATTTAACACTTTTCAAAGTAAATTATACGATATTTCAAATATCGTATGTGAACAAGTGGGATCAACCCGTGAGTTATAGTTACGGCCGCCGTTCACCGGCTCCCCTGTCATCAGGTCATCAACTTCCTTGACCTTCCGGCACTGGGCAGGCGTCAGCCCCCATACATGGTCTTACGACTTTGCGGAGACCTGTATTTTTGGTAATTAGTCGCCTGGGCCTGGTCACTGTGACCCCCTTTATGAGGAGGCACCCCTTCTCCGGGCGAGAACTTAGCTGGTTTCGATGCACTCGCTGTTGTGCGCAAAAGAGAAAACCCCTAAAACAAAATTGTAATATACCTAAAGGTGTTCGAATTTTTAAAAATTGTTTAGTTAAATAATAAAAGGAAAACATATAAATAGAAATAATAAATAAATAAAGTAAGTAAAGAAATTTAGTTGGAGAGTGGTTTTCTTATGAGTTTTAGTTAAGATAATAAGAAAGAGCAACCACTTCAAAAAATTTTAGTTAAATTTAATTAAACAACAAGTGTATTTGCCCACGTGTTGCGACGGTACATTACCGCGAGTATTTGATTGGTATCGGTTCTATTTATTATAGTATCGATTTGTTACGGCACTTGATATAGCAAATGAAAGAGATAACACAATAAATAAAATTGTTATATGCCCGAAATGATATTGCCATGTGTTTAACTAAGACAATCATCGAAACAGCAACAAAAATGAGCAGGCCGTCACGGTATTTTTGAATGTTTTTAAAACATAAGTTTAAAAGTTATGATATGATTAAATAAAATAATTATAATTTTGTGTGTGTGTGGGGGGGGGGGGGGAATGTAACTACTAACTAAAAATGAGATAATTAAAGTAACTAAAATGAGTTACTAAAGTGTAAAAGTGTTTGAATGACTATTTTACCCTCATTTTAGGGTTATTAATGAAAATAAAGTACTTAACGTTTGGGTATCTTAAACTACCTCTCACTCATGCATTATAATATAGTATAGAGACAATAAAATACAACATTGCAGATACATTATTAATATGATGTTTTACGAGTTTAATATCTTAACGAACCAAACCATTTATGATTGAACAAGTATCAATATATGCCAACGGCTATCTAAAAGCAAATTGTGGTTTCCGATCAATATATAATAAGTACGATATTTTTAAGGATTCTCTTTCAATTATGGCTATATTTGCCTTTGGGCATACCATGGCTTTGAGTTTATTTTCTTTCGGTTGCTATAGCAAATGCCAACATCGTAACAAACCAAACTAATACCGACTGAAGTCCCATCGCGTAGCGTGGGGTAAAAACTCAACTTCTGCTATGGTAAACTTTTTTATTTTAATGTTTTCGTCACAAATTTTTTGCTACGTATTGGTTTTTACCATTTTCTTGACAAAAAAAACAACCTAGAAAAATAGTTTTCATGAGTGTAAAAGATATTTGGTATAATTATTTTATTATAAGAATTTAATCCATAATTTATCAAATTTAAACCGATATAATTAACGATACATGTATTCATTTATTTGGTTTTCATAAACACACGATGATATCCTTAATGTCAGGTTGCTACACCAGTATCAGTATCACAACGAACCAAACTGATATCGACCACTAGTTTAGATAAACGTAGAATATCTAAATTATTCTAATTTGAATACTAGCTTGGTTAACAAAACTAACTAAGAAGATATGAGGGTGTTTGGGATTGAGTTTCAAAACAACTTATTGACTTATTGGCTTTTTGAAAAAGCCAATAAGTCAATAAGCTGTTTGTGTAACCCAAAAGCACTTTCTGTTTTGACTTTTGGCTTTTAAATTTTAAGGGTGGAAAAGCTGTTTTTGAAAAGTTAGAAATCCTGGCTTTTAGCTTTTGGCTTTTGACTTTTGGAAAAAAATTACAAATATACCACCCATACAACCAATATTCACAATAAGTTAAGCGAAACACTTAAAAAAATAATAATCTATTAACTTTTTGACGTTTCTCATACAAAAAGCTAATCCAAACACTTTTTTTAAAACTCCTTTTCAAAAAGTCATAAGCCAGCAAGCACTTTTGACCAAAAGCACTTTTTTCATTTCCAAACTCAATCCCAAACACCCTCATAATAGAGTTTTGCCTCTATGCATGCCCAATCGCATGGCCCAAAGTTCATTTAATAACCAGACACGGCTCAGACTTGTTGAATATTCAGATTTTTTTAACACCTTAAAACTTAAAACAATTAAATCGCTCCACTCCACTCCACATTTGAAACCCTTGAAATTCATACTCAAAATCAAAATGTCAGATAACATCCCATTCGAAATCCAAGCGGAATCGTGAAAAGGCTTCCTGTGAAATCGTTGCTTCAATTCCGCTCTGTCTCTAAACCATGGAAGTCTCTCATCGACAGCGCTGATTTCATCAAACATTATAGCAGCCAACAGCAACATCTACTTGTAAGTTATCATGATAGAGAAGAGTCTCGAAAATACGTTTCAATTGTTGATGATCATACTTTTCCTCAACAGAAAGTTTCTCTCACTATTCCCTCACTAGTTAACATGCTTGGATGTTCTAGAATAATTGGCACCTCTCATGATTGTTATGTTTGTCTAGTTGTTATTACGAGGGCATTGTTGATGTTCCCGTAGGCAAGGCCGTTGTTGGAAATTGTTTATGTGAATGTGAGTTGACCTTGTCCCACATTGGTTGGGAGATGGAAATTGGAAGGCTTTATAAGGAGAAGCTTGAGAGGGAGATTTAAATTGTTAAAGTTACATTATCCTCTAGCTCCTACCCGCGCGCAGGGGGGGGTGCAAAAATGGGTTCGAGCTGGAAAAATTCTTGAATCAACGCGACGCCCGCATCTGCGGACACGAATGCAGCTCGAAAAACCCGGGTCCGCGCGACACTGGTTTTTGATATTTGTTTTAATTTTTTGCAATAATGTAACTGAAGAACTCCTGGTCTTCAGCTTCAATTCTTGGCTATTATTAGCGTTTAATAGCCTAATGATGGTGATTAACTCGTGTGATTAATTCGCTTTTAATCACGAAGTTAAATGCTTATCAGTTTCGGTCTAGGATGATCAATTATATAAGACAGACCATCATATGTGCAGACAAACACTCGCAAAAACATACATACTCACACTGCAGAAACATTTCCTGGTCGCATACACAGCAGCACCTTGTTCCGGTTTCTTTTCAGGCAAGTGGGATAGTCCGCAGTGCACCGTCACTGTTTGAACCGGTGTACCCTGGGAACAGACGACGAATCTGTTTAAGGGAATTGTGTCAAACACAAGCCCGGTTCTGTTAATCTATTTATTTCTTTCTGTTTGTTTCTCTTTGCAGAATCTTATCCGTCTCCATTTTACTGTAAGTAATCTAACAGCCGTTCTTTGGAATCCTTCAATTAGAAAAGATGTTTCTGTTAATGTGCCTAATGTTGCATTTGGGAGATATAGAACCATGTTAGGTTTTGGTGTTTGTCATCAGACTAATGACCCTAAGATTGTCAAGATTGCACATATTTGTAGTTGGAATGATATAGACTATAAGTTGCATTCCTTGGCAGGTTGAGGTTTTTACATTAAGCAACGGTAGTTGGAGACCTCCAAATAGCAGCAATCTCCCTCTTGCATCAATAATTTCAACTGTTCTCTATCTGGTGTAGCTGTAGATGGAGCTTTTTGTTGGCTTGCTACTGACAGAATTGCTATGGATAGTGAAATTAGGTCAACAAATTTGATTATTTCATTTGATATAACAAGTGCAGAATTTAGAGAAATAAACCTCCCCGATCCTTTAGCGCACCTCGAGCGTTATCATGAGTTGTCCATGTCTAAGCTAAGATAGTCTCTTGTTGTGATTCAAGGTAAACTGGCCAATGATGAAGTTTTTCATGTATGGATGATGGAGGATGGCGTTCCAACATTGTTCACAAAGTTATTCACTATTCGCACACCAGGTTCAGTAATTCTTGTAGTACTGGAATGTAGAAACAGTGGTGAACCTGTAATTGAAATTTTAGACGATTCTTGTGACCCATTTAAAGAAGATTCATCACTTGTTGTTTATGAACCCCACTCAAAACACATCACTAATCTTGGGATTAGTGGAATGTGTTCATTTTATTTATCTTCCTACATGGAAAGATGTCTTGGGCTTAGGGGAATGTGTTCATTTTCTTTGCATTCCTACATGGAAACACTACTTCTGCTTCATCAACCAGATCTTACAACCGATGACGTTTGAACTTTGAGAGTAAGAACCGAATCTCAGAAACATATCCCATATTTGACTGCTTTTAATTAGCATTATTATATGTTGATTTTTTTCATCAGCTTTCTTGATCAAGTTCCAAACTCTTTGGACATACAGTTTATCAATAGCTTGACTTTTCAGTACCATCCAGAAAATGAATCATATCCTTTTTTGAAATTTGATTTTTAACCTTACATCTCAGCGGACTTATCAATTCCAAATGTTCACTCATATCATTACATTTCAGCTGACTTATCATATTTAAACGTAGATTAACTCGAATATCATTTGACAGTTGAGTTTTAATTTTGACATCCACTTTAAAAGCTTTAATCAAAGTTAAAATTTTATCAATTTCATGACAAGTCAGTTGACTCTTTGAATCCATCCAGAAATTGATCAAATTAACACTTAACTGTTGACAGTTAATTTCAAGTACTAACTTTGACTTTCACTCTAAAAGTTTTAATCAAGGTATATTCGTTACCTCTTCCCTGATTATAGTTCTGGCCTGAGTTCACTTTTCCAATTTTATACCTGTAATTGCATTGTGCTGCACCAGTTGACCATTCCATTGCCTTCATAATGCAATGCATTGACTTTTATTCCTGATTTCCTACAGTGCAAATCCTTCCTACCTCACAAGCATTATGCTGTGTGCCACTAATGATATAGAAATTGGAAAAATTATATAAGCAGGATCTCAAAAAAATAAATAATAATAAACAAAATAAATCATTTTCAAGATGAAATTATAAATTTGTAGATCATGTACTACTTTGCATGACTAAACAATTCCGTGTTTAATGAAAGTTGCATAAAAGAAAAGACACAAAAATAACTTACTGAATGTGTTCTATCATATTTTCACAAAACACATCGTGACATCGCATATTTTATCAGCACCTTAGGGGGAAAGTTGAAGTGTTTGTCCAGTAAGATGGTAGATTTAAAATGTTCACTTGCATCTTGCGTCAATCGGAACTTTTTTTCAATCTCTTTATAAGTGGCGTGAAAGTTGTCTAATTTGGTTGGCCACTGTGATTAAGGCAGTTTTCCAGAACACCTTCCTCATTGAGATGTTTGATAATTAAATTAAGAGAAATTACATAGATGTGTATGGTAGGTCAAAAAATTACTTTTATAACTTTGTAACTTTCAAGATATGACACATGATTATATCACTTTGTTCAATTGCCACTCATTTGGTTAGATGTTTGATTCAATTTGGCATTAAATTTTCAAAATACTATTTTACTCTTAACTTAATTTATTTTGAAAAATATTAATTCATTACCAAACCCAACCACTAACTTTATGCTATCCGGTCATCATCTCCTATCATAGTCATTCGAATTATTTGAGGTTCGAAGTGGGATTCTTTTAAGCTTTTACTTAAAAATCTTTGGCCACAATGATTAAATGGTAACATCAATAATTGATTTGGGGATTGTGTTTCGGGAATTTTGATTCAGTTAGTTTACAGAATGGCTATTAGGGAAATTATGTATTTTTTGGTAAAATTATGTGTAGAACTAAGCAGTATGATGACTTGGCTGAGTTATAATCTGAGAAATCACTCAAACATAATTTATCCAGTTCTATATTATATATGCAATGATAAATAGATGACAATAACTAATTGGTTCAATCAATTGAGTGATGATTGAAACACGTTGAGACTGCGATTTAGTCAATTGACAATACAACGATTTGTCATTAAAAATGAACTCTTTTCAGGTTGACATACACGAGAACAATTCACAATTCGTTGTGGAGCCACTTGTATTATCCCAATGGCCAAACACAACATAATTTAGTAGGTAGAATCATAAGAATCATATATATTTTTAATTCTTCTAAGAGTGATAGCATGCTTCTAGAGGTTGACCATAATTTGGGGGGGTTAGTAGAGAAGATTTTTGGAATGTTGAAAATTGATGAAATGAAGCTTGTGTGTGTAGCAAGATCTAGAGTGTGTAATATATCAAATCTTTGTGATTCCAATGCCTGACATGAAGTGCATGTATGTACATTATCTTGCGTGAAAAAAGTAGTTGAAGGTGGTAGAAGATATGGAGGATATATTGTTTAAGTTCTATTAAAAACACAAACAAATTGGGTTGGAAACCATTTTGGTTGAAACCAGTTTGGACTTGAACTGAACTGTTGGGTTGAAATCAGTTTTAGAGCTACTTTGTTGAAATTGGTTAAACCAAGCTACTGTCAGTTATTAAATGTTTAAATCATAACTACCGTCACTTATTAAACATGAATGTCCATTTGTATTACTAGAAAACTCAATTACTAAGTAGATAAACTTAGTTAAATTCAATTTAACAAAACATCCAATTACAAGTGACATGCAGGTAAACATTCAATTACAAGTGCCATGAATTAAAAATTTTAGAAGCTTGTCTAAACGAAAATGAATTAACATAAGCCAACATTGGTGTGAATGAATAAATAACAAACAATCTGGTTGGGTCAGCAGGGTAAGAACAGGTTTGGCAGGGGGTAACAGGTCAGGATAGATTTGGGTTAGAACAGGTCAGGATAGATTTGGGTTAGAACAGGCCACTTAAAAAGATTCAACATTTAGGTCAAAACGGATTACGACAAATACAGGATTGTGTCAAATGGTCAAAATTATCCAAATATTGGAACAATATATCATTCGAATGATTGAAGGTCAATCTATCCTGGTCACCCAACTTTCTTTTTTTGAAACAAACAGTTATAAGCTCAGTCCCAATTGCCTCTTTTTGGACTCTCTATGAACTACAACAGTTGCGGGTCCTGTTTGACTTGTCTTTCCCAACCACCTAAAGGCGGGCTTTTGGGTTTCTAGCTGGTGGATCTGCTCATCATTCAAAATCAACTTAGTGTTGGAAGATTCTAAATATAAAAAGCATCATACAAATACAGTCAACAAGACTAATATTTGGGATGTAGTTAACGTTCTCAATGAAGTTAAAGAAGACAAGACATTAGCATTATCATATAAACGTCTGACTTTAGCTGCAACAATAACTCCAAAAAAGTCATCAGATAGTGCAATAGTCGTTAATTTATATCAATAAACCGAATCAGTTCGTTGAGAAGTTTTACTTCTTGTCAATGATGGATTCTGAGCATCTCCAATCAATATTTTTGCAGCAGCATTAAGCGAAAGCAAATCCGACCAAAAAAAAATTGTGCATACAATTAAAATACTAAAGTAAACATCATTGCCACACATTAATTTAGCTAGAATGTATGATACAAGTGAAAGTTATAAACACAAAGAAAAAGGAAAAGAAAAGAAAATACATTCTAACAAGAATTGGGGGTTTGGAGTCCCTGGTCCCTTCCATCATTGCATTTGATAGATAGTTGTTATGTGCCACTATCATTACATGCATTTCTGTTGGATCAGTTGACTGCGCATGAAGAGATAGATAAGAAAGTCAGATTTGACTATATGAAGCATGATTGTGTAAATTATAGTATTAAAGGAAAATCATATGAAAGGCCATGTTAACTAAAGTTTTTAAAAAAGCTGCTCAAATAGCTATTTAAGTTGACCAAAAGGGTCAAAATGGCTGGACCAGTGATTTTGCATATACATTTATAGTTTGGTGGTTTAACAGCTTGTTACACTTAGGTTACTAAATAATATACATTATTAGGGTCAACTCATCGGGAAACTTCTATGATTTTAGGAGTGCTTGAATTTTAAGTATTCATGATTATTTCACATAACTCAATTACTCAATTCATAATGGGATGTTCACGTTATTTAACTATTCATGGTCTTTTACATAAAGTATTTCCGTATTGCTCCTTTCACTAATGGCATGTATACCTCTTTAAACCAAGTACCATTGACACGTATAGCATCTGCCTTATGTGCTTCAATTTACAATACAACACATACGAAAGTATTTTTAGAGCAGGAATGAACATGTAATGTACTTTTTAATTACCTACAAAGTAAGAAAGCCATTCCTAATGAAGTAATGAACTTACCAAATCTACTAAATGAGGTTTGTTGTGCCAATCAACAGGCTGTCATATAATGGTTATATACATAAATTATCAAATGTTGGGTTTAATTACAACAATTTGCAAGTAAAAAAGCTTACAAACAGGAGGGCAAGTGTATATATTGTATCAAAATGAAAACAACACGTACTCATAAACTAATTTTAATTGCATATCCAAGCCTATATAGTGCATCCTCTCAGTTCTACAGTATCATTTTTTTACACTTCAATGCCCTATCCAATAGCTTAAAGCCCTAAAATATATAGAAAAAATTAATCACCAAATGACACGATCAAAACATTTATTTTAGGACAAAACTTTGTTGTTATGTAGAGGAATTAAACAAACAAGATGTATGAAAAAAAAAGACCCCAATATTTTTGTGACTATCTATATGGTTAGGAAACCTAATCACTCACTCACATGCCATTGATCAAGACAACTTCATGAATCAACAAATTCTTTAAAAATGAACCACATAAACAAAATACAACAACATATATGCACTGAATGTCTTAAGTCTTAACACCCTCATCTCCGGAAAGCAACAACAATTGAGACTTCTGGTCAAACCCACAAATATTCACTCCTAAAACAAGAATATGCCAGTAGTTCTTACAGGTTCGTTGCGTACCCTGGAATTATTAGCATACCCAAATGAGAACTCGCTAGTAGTTCTTGCATGCCATCCTATTCGATGGTTCCCAACAAGGTATTACTTATTTTTACAAACCATAGTAACCAGATGCACAGAATCAGAGTGGGAGTACGGGCGTGTCGAATGGTAAGGGAGAATCTAACCTCATCTTATATTGAACAAATATCATGTACATTAGTGTTTTGCTAAACATCATATCGGCAATATATGAAAAAACACAATCAATCACACATAAAAAAGTGGCAGCTAAACATTATCTTGAACAGAAGGAGAATCATATATGCATGATAAACATTGACAATTACCACAGTCCACAGATGTGTTCTTTTCATTCAAACAGTCCAATTTACATACCAAACACTACCATGAGGATTTTGTTTTGGAGCAGATAGACATTCTACCCATAAGCAAAAAGACTTGAAAGTTAAAGCAAAAATCGAAATTCTGTTCATTAAACATAGGGTGATTGAAGGGCATACCCAATATGAAGTGATGATCACGCACCTTATGAAACCAAACCATTTGGAAATTCAAGTGTTCCCGTTTCTTTATAAATTGGGAAATTTGGCTGATCAAGCAAAGTAGCGTTTCCACATAGGGACAGACAGAAGCGGAGGATTCTCTTGCATCAATCCCAATATTATCCATAAGTTTTGTGTAGGGCTCACAAACAAGTTTGTAAATTGCAAGATCATCTTCTTTAAGTTCAATTGTAGGTTCACCACTGTTTCTAAACCATTTAACTGTGAATGAATCTGGTGTGTTACCATAAACATCAACAGTCAATAGTGTCAGAATTTTAACCCTAATATCAGAGATTGACCCAAAGATTACTCAGGCTTTATTAATGAAAAACAAGAAACAAAAATTACAACTCGATCCTCACTACAACTCTCAGACTCTACTCTCTTAGATCATCAACATGATGATCTGATATCAACAACTTCAGTATCTAACAAAGACTACAAATCAAACTATGATTCTAGACTTAGACCTGATAATATCAAGAGAATGACAGAGAGAATATAACAAACTAAACAAAACCCTAAAACTGATCGAAACTGTGAAACAGAAGAGAAGACTCGTTTATATAGGCATGTGACAAGTGGGGAGAGAAACACAAATCTAACGGTGTTAATTGATTTGTGTTTCTTCTATTAATGGCCACGATCATCTCTCAAGACTTCACACGGATTGATGACTTGGACAGGCCTCATAATATGTCGACTGGGCTGGACTAATCATGCTCCAAACCCAACAGCTTTCTTTTCTTTAAAACAGCAAATCCACTAAGCTAGCCCAACGATCTCTTTAGCCCATCAGCTACAATCCAGTTCCACTTGGTCCAAATACATGAAATAAGAAATAAAAGTGTTTTAATAAAAGTGTATTAATATTTTTCTATAAATATTTTAACACCCCCCTCACTTTTATTACTAAAAACATCTTCCATGTTTAACCAGTTACAAATAGTTTCATGTTGACTTACAGTCAACCCTTTCGTAAAAATGTCAGCTATTTGTTCTTCTGACTTAATATGAACTGGTTTAATACTACCTTTCATAATCTTTTCCCTTAAGAAAAATAAATCTAACTCGAAGTGTTTTGTTTTATCATAAAACACTGGATTGTTAGATATAGAAATCGCAGCAGAATTATCACAATGAACTATAACAGGAAGACTGACCTGAATCTGTAGTTCACTCAACACATTGATTAACCATAAGACTTCACATGTTGCAGTACACATTGAACGATACTCAGCTTCTGCTGTAGATCGAGATATGGTAGACTGCTTTTTACTTTTCCATGATATTAAAGACTTACCTAGAAATATACAGTACCCTGTAACTGACTTTCTAGACACCAGACACTTTGCCCAGTCTGAATCAGCATAAGCTGACAAATTAAACTCAGACTCAGGACATCTTGAAAAAGCAATTCCTTTCCCAGGAGCTTGTTTTAAGTATCTCAAAACTCTCATTGCCAACTTAAAATGACCCTTGTTGGCTTGTGCATATATTGACTCAAAATATGCACAGAATATGAAATATCTGGACGAGTATGAGATAAATAAATCAGCTTTCCTACAAGTCTCTGGTATCCAGTCACATTAACAAGGCTACTAACTTCTTTAGTCATTAAGGAAGTCACTAAGTAGTTTGGCTCAATTGGACTACTGGCTGGTTTGCAACCGGTCATACCATACTCAGCCAGCAATTCTAAGCAATATTTTCTTTGATTGAGACAAATTCCATTACTGGAATCCACTACTTCAATTCCTAGAAAATACTTAAGACTTCCTAAATCTTTTATCATGAATTTTGTTTTTAAAAATTCTTTTACAAGTCTTATTTCAGTCTCATTATTACCTGTTATTATTATATCATCCACATATACTAATAAAATCACAAACACAGAATCATTACTTTTGATAAACAAGGAATGATCACATTTGCTTTGTACAAAGCCATTTTCAAACAACACACCTACCAACTTTTCATTCCACATTCTAGGAGCTTGCTTAAGCCCATATAATGATTTTTTAAGTTTGCATACCCTAGTGTCATTTTTTCTCAAAATAACCTTCAGGTAAAGACATGTAAACATCTTCACACAAATCACCATATAAGAATGCATTATTCACATCAAGTTGATACAAAGGCCAACTATGTTGAATGGCAATTGTTAAAACACATCTAACAGTTATCATTTTCACCACTGGTGAAAAAGTCTCTTCATAGTCAATTCCTTCCCGTTGACTATAACCTTTAGCTACTAACCTAGCCTTGAACCTATCTATTTCTCCTGAAGATTTATACTTTATTTTATATACCATTTACACCCAATAGGTTTCCTATCACTAGGTAAATCAACTAATTCCCAAGTATCATTTCTGTTCAATGCCTCTATCTCATCATTCATTGCAGTAATCCAGTTTGGATCATTGCAAGCTTGATGATAGAACTTGGGTTCAACAGTTTTATTAAGCATAGATGCAAAGCAATAATTTTCAGGACTAAGATTAGAGTAATTTACTACACTTTCCAAGCCATATTTAACCTTTCCCTCTACAACATATTCACTAAGTTTTTTAGGTAAAACAGATGTCCTAGAAGACTTTCTAACACTCATTGTAGGTGTAGATGTATCATTTCCTCAGACATTACAGACTCATCACTGTTATGATTGTCACCCTCAGCCCTACCTGTTTTCAATTCTGTCCTACTAGGTTGCTGAGCCTCAGCCTTACCAGTAGTAAAGTCAGTATTGACAACTGGTTGCTGAGACCCATGACCACAATTTCAGTTAATGATTTATTTTGTAATTCATCATAGGGAACATCCTGTCCCTTTGAATGTTTGTCCTCAAGACCTTCAAATAAATCAAAAAAGTTTATGTTATTAACTTCTTTATTTAAATTTGAATCATTTTCTGATAAATGTTTTGATTCCTTAAAAGGAAAAACACTTTCATAAAATCTTACATCCCTTGAAAACAAAACTTGTTTTGTTTCTAAATTCCAAAGTTTGTAACCTTTTTTCTCATTTGAGTAACCAATTAAAACACATTTATCAGCATGACTCTCAAATTTATCAGTATTATTTAACACAGTACTAAAACACAAACATCCAAATACCTTAAGATGATCAATTACAGGTTTAAATCCAAACAGCAGTTCATAGGGTGTCCTACCATTTAACACAGATGAAGGGGTCCTGTTTATAAGGTAAGCAGCTGTCAATACACATTCAGACCAGAATCTTAATGGTAAACTTGCTTGAAATAGTAAGGCTCTAGCTACATTTAGTAGATGCCTGTGTTTCCTCTCAACAATACCATTTTGTTGAGGGGTATACACACAGGTGGTTTGATGATTTATCCCATTTTGTTTACAAAACTGTTTAAAAGTTTCATTTATAAACTCAGATCCATTATCAGATCTGAAAACCTTGATGTTTGAATTAAATTGATTTTTCAAATTAATAGAAAAATATTTAATGTTTTCAAACACTTCAGCTTTATGTTTTAACAGATAAATCCACACACACCTGGTAAAATCATCTACTACTGTCAAGAAGTACCTAAAGCCTTCCTACTTTTAACTCTATATGGCCCCCAGACATCTAGATGAATCACCTCTCCTAACTTCTTAGTTTTATGTTCACTTAGGGGAAATGGCTCTCTATGTTGCTTGGCTTTATGACAAGTTTCACAAGGTTCATGACTATTAAAAGTTTTTAGATTAAGATCATTTTTTAAAACTTTCAACACAACTTCAGAAGGATGACCTAATCTAGAATGCCACAAACTTGTGACTTCTACATTATTACAACTAATACTAGAAAAAACAGAGGACTCACCACAAAAATATAAACCATCAAGTTGATTACCAGTCACCAGGGTTTTCTTTGTGAAAGAATCCTGGATATAACAATTGTTTTCATCAAACAACACTATCAACTTACTATCTTTTGCAAGTTTGTGGACAGATAATAGATTTACAGCATAGTCAGGAACAACAAACACATCATAAAGAGTGACTTTATCATTTAACTTAATGTCACCAATCTTAGTTACTTTTGCACTGGTTCCATTTGGATGTTTAACAGTTATGTTGTATTCCAAAACATCAATTAAGTTTATCATGTTTTTATCACTCATTACCATATGTTGATTTGCTCCTGAGTCACAAATCCATCCTAACAATTTATATCCTCCATTTAAACTAGCAAAAGAAAACACAGGTCTATAACTACCACATATTGCAGAAAAACAGTTAACACTCTTACCTGCTGAATTGCAGGCAGAGGATGATTCTTCAGGTTTTTTATTTAACAGATTTAAGAGCTGAGAAATCTGTTCAGAAGTAAAACATTTGAAGAACCATTAGATTCAATTGTAGAGTTGTTCACACTGTTATTACTGGCTGACTTTTTGTTTTGACCTGGTCTAAACTTCATCCAAGAAGGATAGCCAACTATTTCAAAACACTTGTCTACAGTGTGACCAACCTTATTACAATGTGTACACTTAAGGTTTTGATTTGCCCCTTTAGAATTCTTCTTTTTAAGTTCTAGGGACTGACTAGTTTTAGAAAAGAACCCCACATTTTGACTATTCTCTTTGGATCCAATAGTCATATTTGAGTTTCTATGGGATTCTTCCCTAGAAACTACAGAGAAAGCTTCTTTAACAGTAGGTAATGGTTCTCTAATCAACAAATTTGTTCTAACAGATAGATACATATCATCAAGACCTATTAAGAACTGCATCAGTTTTATTAAATGACTAAAATCATTAAACTGTTTAGAAGCTTCACACACACAAGCAGGCAGTTGTAAGATTTGATCCAATTGTTTCCACATTATGTTTAGTTTGTGGTAGTACTCAGAAAACAGATGAACCATTTTGTGAAAAAGAGTTTATCTTTTGATACAACTCAAATACAACTGACCCATCTATCTTATTGTATGTTTCTTTTAGATCCTTCCAAACTTCAGATGCAAGCTTAGAGTATACTTGTCCTAAATACAGTTCTTCTGAAACTGAATTTAGAATCCAAGTTAATACTACAGAGTTGCACCTGTCCCATTGTCTAGCCAGAATGGGATCATCACTAGGTTTAACACATTCACCATTTATAAACCCTAATTTATTTTTCACTTGTAAAGCTAGTAACATTTGCATTAGACCATACATTATAGTTTTCTGTCCCTTTCAGTTTAACACTAACTATAGTAAGATTAGCAGAGTCACTAGCATGCAAGTATAAAGGTCACTAGCATCAAGTTTGTTAACCAAAGTTCTAACAACAATATCATTATTATTATTGTTATTATTATTACCAGGATTTCCACCATCATCATTAACATTCAAATTATCATCATCAGCCATAGCTACTCAACAGATAATCAGTTAATCACACAATCAAAAAACACCAGGCAATATTCACAAACAACAACAAAGATAATACGAACTAAACAGTCAACACACAATGGCGAAGCCTTGCTGGTGTTCCAGATCGTCGATTCGTCACTCTCAAGGTGTCGACGCAGGTCCTAGCAAGGGAGCCTCCTAGACCTAATCCCAACCGTAAAGCTAAATCAGAGACTCAAGCTCTGAGCACAGACTCCTTAAACAACTCTAAACAACAAACAAAAACAGTAATGGAAAGATCTCACCAAAAACACCCAAGTTAGGGTTTCTCCAATAACTCGTAACAAACAACCTTCACTTAGGGTTGTTTGTCAGAGGGCAAAAGAAGACAGAGCTTCCTGAAACCTCAAATCACCAAGATCAGGAAACCAGAAAATTATTCTTCCTTTATTTCCTCAGCAGATAACAAAAACCACCAAGAACAGAGCTTAACCTAAAGCTCTGATACCATGTCAGAATTTTAACCTAAATATCAGAGATTGACCCAAAGATTACTCAGGCTTTATTAATGAAAAACAAGAAACAAAATTACAACTCGATCCTCACTACAACTCTCAGACTCTACTCTCTTAGATCATCAACATGATGATCTGATATCAACAACTTCAGTATCTAACAAAGACTACAAATCAAACTATGATTCTAGACTAGACCTGATAATATCAAGAGAATGACAGAGAGAATATAACAAA
>JAUTDX010003506.1:0-50848 GCA_030844895.1 Ambrosia x helenae
GTCGCGTGCGAGCATTATGGATAATACATTTTGAACCGTTGTTGTGTTGTTTTACTCCAAACATTTCATTCAATGGTTTTTATCTTAAGACAATTAACGTTGTGATTGTGAAATTTAGTTGTCCTAAATGGAAGTTTCCTATTTTATTTTTAATTAATGCTCGTGTGACCTTTTGCCTTGGAAATCATTCGAAGTCGCATCTCATATTTCCCGCCTTGGCCGGGTGTGACATGAAATACTGACGAAACATAAAGAAGATATGTTGCTTTCTTCTAACATATCAAGAAACAAATGACGATTATGCATCCGATGTACAATTAGCGAGAGACTTATGGATTATCTATAATAAGCTTTTCTCTTTAATAAGCTCTGGATATGGTAATCAAATGATTCAACCACGTTCCCCTTCCAACACGTATTTACTTCAGTGCAAGAATTTTCCGAGACCATCCATCCAATCAAACATCATTACAATGGTGCGCAACACTGGTGCGAAGGCATTTAAAATAAAATCATTATACATGTGGCATGGAAAATTTTAAAAGCAAAAAAATATTCAAGGGAGAAGCTTACCTTGTGTCTTCATTGGGTTATAACCCGCAGCATAAGGATATCGTTGCCTAGATCCATCCACCTCCAGAATTTTTATTTCTCGGCATGCACGTTTCAATGAAACATTTTTTTCCCTTCGCCGGTCCCTCAAAAGCTGTTGATCTTTCCTCTTGATTGTTACAACTTTTTAGATGAGACGTCTTTTATTTCTCCATCTGAGCACTCTCGGCCTACTCCAACTGCTTCCATGCCAACAACACATTCTACTGGGCCTTCTCCTTTTATTTACATTGAGCCTCAGCTTTCGGTCCATCATCCGGCTGTTGAGACCAGCGTCCAACCTCCACATAGTGTCCACAAGCCCACTGTTACAAATCCGGGCCCATCTATATCTGCTTCTGCTCCTTTTGCATTAGCCCAATCAACAGTGCCAAGCCCACAGCCTGCTACGGCCACAGGCCCAAACACTGCCTCATCGAGTACCGGCCCAAATGATGCCGATTCATCTATTTCGGATCAGCCTACTTCGGCTCATCATATGCAAAACTCGTTCCAAGTCAGTATTTTTAAACCAAAGCATTGCGGTGATCTTGCTTCTCTTGCTAAGCATGCGCTTCATGTTGCTCTTGCTTCATCTACTGAACCGCGCGGTTTCAAGTCTGCCATCAAAGACCCAAAATGGCTTGCTGCAATGCTAGAAGAACTTGAAGTGCTTCATCATAACCATACATGGACCCTAGTTCCACGCCCGTCGTCCACGAATGTTGTTGGCTCAAAATGGGGTCTGGTATGGTGGTTCACTCAGGATGGCAGCATTGAACGTTATAAGGCTCGATTAGTCGCTCAAGGCTTCACTCAGATTCCTGGTCTCGATTATTCTCATACGTTCAGTCCCGTTGTTAAGGCGTCAACTGTTTCGCATTGTTCTCTCCCTTGCCGTTTTCAATAAATGGCAACAACATCAATTGGATGTCAAAAATGCCTTCTTAAACAAGGATCCTCACTGAGACTGTCTATATGGAGCAACCACCTGGGGTCGCTGACTCTCGTTTTCCTAATCATGTGTGCAAGTTTTCTAAAGCCTTGTATGGTCTCAAGCAAGCTCCTCATGCGTGGTTTCAACGCCTAAGTACCTTTCTTGTTTCTTCAGGATTTATTTGTAGCCGAGCTGACACTTCTTTGTTTTATTTTCAAGAAGGGTTCTTGTCTCATGTACTTGCTTGTCTATGTTGATGATTTAATCCTCACTGGAAACAATGAATCGGCTATCCACACCTTTACTTCTCGTCTTAACCATGAGTTTGCTATTAAGGATCTAAGTGCTCTGAATTATTTCCTAGGTCTTGAGGTTGCCTACACTGACACTGGTTTATTCCTTACACGGTCTAAATATCCTTAGGATATTCTTCAACATGCTGACATGTATGATGCTAAGCCTTTTAGTACCCCCTTAGCTCCTCATGGGTCCTTCACTATTGACGGCACTCTGTGTGCTGATCCTATGGCCTATCGCTCATGGTTGGAGATTTGCATTATTTGACTATCACCCGTCCTGACATATCTTATGTTGTTAATCAAGTCTCTCAATTTCTTCATGCTCCAACAGTTGATCACTTTCAAGCTGTGAAACGGATTCTTCGATATGTCAAAGGCACTCTGTCTTTTGGCTTAACTTATACTTGGCCGCACACCTCCTCCATCCTTGGTTATTCGAATGCTGATTGGGCACGCTGTTTAGATACTCGCCGATCCACATATGGGTATTCTGTTTTCTTAGGTGGTAATCTTGTTTCTTGGAGTGCAAAAAGAAGCCTAGGGTCTCTCGCTCTAGTTGTGAATCAGAATATCGGGCAATGGCGAACACTACAGCTGAAATTGTGTGGATTACTCATCTTCTTGATGAACTTCATGCCTTGCCTCCCAATCGGCCTACTTTGCTTTGTGATACAAAAGCGCCTTGTTCATGACCCAGAATCCAATTTCTCACAAGCGAGCTAAATATATTGATCTAGATTATCATTTCATTCGGGAGCTTGTACATTCAGGGATGCTTTATACTAAGTTTGTTCCGACCAATCTTCAGGTCGCAGATATATTCACTAAAAGTCTTCCGCATGCATAGTTCGAAAAGTTTCGTGCAATGTTGCATCTTGGACCGCCACCATTTCGATTGAAGGGGTATTAGCAAATAATAAGTATTATTGTAATATATTTTGTGTATCCTTTCATTATTATGTATCTCCTAAATTATAGGAGTGATTGTTGTAATGTTTTCTTATAAATACAATTTCTCCCCTCATTCAATTGATGAGGTCAAACAATATAATTCTTATATTAGTTAATTACGTTTTTTCTCGCATTTTACTTATATGACATAGTTGTTTCGTGATATTATTTTAAATATGTAATGTGGTTGTTTAAAGAAAGATGCAAATATTAGGTTTTCCTAACGACACATGGCATGGTATAATGTAGTTACTTATCACTTTCATACTTTTATATATACTAGGTGACATCCCGTGTGAAAGCACGGGAAGACTATATCATATTTTAAGGTCTGTTTTACTAAAGAAGAAATCAAGAAGCCAATCGTTGTTGTAAGAAAAATCTGTTTAGTAAGACCTGTTCCAGTCACGATACCAGTTAATAGTACTGATCAGATGTTTAATACTGAAGGGTGTTACAACAATGGAAAGATAAATAAACAGATGGATGAGAGCTGTGTTGGGATAACAGATGTTAAAAAGAAACAAACGATCCCCTAAATATCAATGCCTTTACTTCATTTTGAGAGAAAAATTTAGGTAACTTCAATACAGTGACAACTAAACAAACTTCAAACATCTAAAAAAATATATAAATACCTGAACATGTAGGTGAAACCCATGTGAAAACACGGGAATAGTAAATCTTTTTTTAAAACAATTACTCACCAAAATATAAAAAACATAAACAGACCAAAAGCTATGGTCTGTTTGGTAAATACCAAACTAAGAAGTCTATTGTCGTGGGTTAGTTAAGGAGATATTTCTAAAACCGCTGTTACTACAAACAATTTTTTTAATACTGATGGATGTTACAACCACGAAGAGATAAATCACCAGACATTGTAAAGATATGTTGGGATAAAATATATTAAAAAGAAACAGACAATCTTAATTTCAGTGAAATATCTGAGTTAGAAATCTACATAGAAAATGGAAGACTTGTAAAAGAAAAACTCTAAATATTCTTAAAAACCTGCTTTGATTTCAATTAACACATTTACAATATCCAAGTTAACAAACTACATAAGAAATACAAGCAAACATAAAAGAACGCTTCTAACAAACAAACGCTAGGGGATGATCCTCCTTGCCATAGACATCGAAACAAAAACACGAACAAACGAAGGTCGGTATTCAAGTTCTGTCGCACTTGCATTAAATATAATCACAACAAACGTCGACAACCCTGTTCTAGTTAAACATCATGAAGTTTAAAAACCCAGCCTAAATTTTATAAACAAGATTTGGATGTAGTAATAATAGATTGATGTTTTTCTTTTACTGTAAGAATCTTCAAAAAACACCAATTCGAATTCACTACTGACGGATTGTTGGTAATCCATTTTTCTTTGACTGTAAGAATCTTTAAGAATATTGGTGGAAGGGCATTTGATGTAATATCATTATACATAAGGGATATAGAGTTTCAAAGCGAAAATAGTTGAAGGCATAAAAGTTGGAAAATGACTATCGGTATTTCCCCTCCTTTTATAGGGTGAATAAACTATCTATCTGTAAAGTTATTTTCAAGTATAAAGTTTCATGTGAACTAAATATAAACTTGAACTTTACTTTTGGGGACCTTTTATAGAGTGAAAGACAATTAGAACACAAAAAAATAAAATAATATTTTTAATAAAGTAAGTTCAAATCGTAATCATTAAGTTTGGAATTCAAGCCTCTGTTGAGATAAAAAGAATCGCATTGGCCCATTCTATAGTATTGAAAGATATCCTCATTTTATTGTATATACTTTGGTTTAAACATTTGTTGAGTTGTCAACAGATGTTGTCACACAAAAGTCTCTCATTGTTTTAAATATCCTCATTTTATTATATATATATATATATATCATGTTCTATTATTATCACATATGTTGACTTGTCATCAAAATTGTTCAAACAACATAAACAATTTAACTTGTTTATTAAGAAACAATATAACCAAAACTCAAGCGAAACCACCACAACATAACCAAAACTCACTAACACTTGGAAACCATTCTTTTCCCTTGGATACCCATCGACCGAGAACAAACAGCCCAAAGACCCTTAGCCGATCATTTCCATCATCATTTGAGAGCCACAAGTCACCAACAAGCACCTAGGAGTCACATTGTGGGAGAACCATCCTATTTTTCTTTGTTTTTCTCGGCTATACACAAGGTAAACAAACCGAAACATTTCTCTTTTTCACACTATTTCGATCACATATATGGTTCACCCGAACCCCTCACACACGAATACAACATCCTACATCATGTATGTTAAATAAAACCAACAAAAACCCTCAAGTTTTGTGTTAAAAATTCAATGTATAAGCTTATGTATACGCACACATACGTACATGAAAACATACACCCTAGGACAAGTATACAGACATACACGTACACACACACATACACGAGAGTGTATGCGTGTATGTATGGGGTCAAGACACGGCCCAAGCTAAGGAATTTATACCCAATTCATAACATACACCATTGATAGTTTTATAAACATGTGTTTAAAGTCACCAAAACATGTGTTAATAAGCTTTAACACAAGAGTTCTTTTGGAAACTATGTTAAGCTCTAAAAACATGTATGTTAACAAGGCAAAATACATAAACGTGACATTTCTATGTCCATGTCCTCACTTTTAAATACACATAACCAAGGCTTAAGTGTCACATGGTTAACATTAAGTAAGTCAAGACGTTGTTTTTTACCATAAAAGATTAATCATAGCCGCAATAACGACAAGAAAGAACATTTCCCAACACATGCAGTGTGTGACATATGGATAGTGGTACAGAAACAGCTAGTCCATAGGTGTGCAAGTCGGTGAACAAATGCATGGTAGATTGGACAAAAAAAATAGACTTAAGATGCCTTTAAATTGAATTTTGGGCATCCCAGACCAGATTTTTCCACGTCAGATTCAGTCCAGTCTAGCATTCAGACATCAGGTTAGTTTTACACGGCCCCTTTTTATAGTTTTACATTTTCTGGGGAAAAACATGCGTACAGTTTTTAGTCACAACTATGACTATTATGTGAACATGAGACATTAAGGTTCAGGATCCATTAAGCCCTTGTGTCATACATCACACCGTAACCATTAGCTATGGACTTAGCCATGAAACACTGGAATAGATCTATTGGGTTGACACACCCACTATTGGTCAGTCGTTCTGACCGCAGACAGATATCAAAAGAGTGCTAGTATTTCACATTATTCATTGTCTTTAGTGTACAATGGGCGAGGCACAACATGTCAAGGTTTGGTTATGGGCTCATGTCAGATCACATATTAATTATTGCCTTAGCTAGGTAGTAATTTAGTCGATTTTTGGATTACATGTCCATTATATACAAACCCATGAACTCACCAACTTTATGTTGACCTATACTTTTTACATGCATGTTTTTCAGGAAATTAGCATGAAGCATGGAACTTGCGAGGGTCGTGTGCGAGCATTATGGGATAATACATTTTGAAACCGTTGTTGTGTTGTTTTACTCCAAACATTTTCATACAATGGTTTTTTATCTTAAGACAATTAACGTTGTGTTTGTGAAATTAAGTTTGTCTAATGGAAGTTCCTATTTTATTTTAATTAATGCTCGTGTGACCTTTGTGCTTGGAAATCATTCGAAGTCGCATCTCATATTTCCCGCCTTGGCGGGTGTGACATAAAATACTGACAAAACATAAAGAAGATATGTTGCTTTCTTCTAACATATCAAGAAACAAATGACGATTATGCATCCGATGTACAATTAGCGAGAGACTTATGGATTATCTATAATAAGCTTTCTCTTTAATAAGCTCTGGATATGGTAATCAAATGATTCAACCACGTTCCCCTTCCAACACGTATTTACTTCAGTGCAAGAATTTTCCGAGACCATCCATTCAAACATCATTACAAATGGTGCGCAACACTGGTGCGAAGGCATTTAAAAATAAAATCATTATACATGTGGCATGGAAAATTTAAAAGCAACAAATATTCAAGGAGAAAGAGATAGAAAACTAAAATAATAGTTTCCTCCCATTTTATAGACTGAAGATTGCCCTTATTTAATAAAAAATGAAATGACTATAATAAAATAATATTTTGAATAATTTAAAATAGTAAATATTATTTTTAAATTTCAAAATAATACAAAAGTGAACAAACTAAGTTTCAAAAAAGTAATCATGATTTTGACAATCGAGGGTCTAAATCTTTAATGGAGATTTTGTTACAAATCAGGACTGTACATAATTTTGACAATCGAGGGTCTAAATCTGAAAAATTTTGGCTCCAAGTTTAAATTTGGGCGGATGATATGATTCATACATAACAACTTAAGTCTGATAATTACTATGAACAATTGTATAGAAATAGTATTAATATATTTATTCAGCAACAGATGTTAGATATAATGTCATTAAAAAAAAAATAGCTAGAATTTTTTTTAATATGCGGGGTCTCTTTTTTTATTTGTAATGCCAACTTATATTTCAATATTATATGACTGTTTCTATTTTTAGCCGACAATTCTCATTTAATTTGACGTGTATTATTAATTTAAAAAAATTGGACCAATAAAAGTGAAAGACTACCCCTAATTTTGATGTAACTTGGCAAGTTTGCGAAATGAAAAATCTTTTCCAAGAAACCAAATAAAATAATCAAAATTTGAAAAAAACCAATGAATACCACCACACACTTTCGTTAGTCTACATTGTTGTCATCATTTGATGAAAGTCTACTAATATTGAAACATATACCAATAAAACACTATAAAGCCAAGTACATGCATTATACAATATTTGACTTAACAAACTAAAATAAAATTCTAACTTTGGGGGAGAATCCTTTTCCAGATTCAATACCAAGAAAGAAAAGTATAAACAGGTTATTCTATGTTACAACCGATTTCCTCCTATGTCACCAGCGGAGTTCTCCGGCCAATACATATTGATTGTTTGTAAGGATTTTCCGAGAACACCAATTCCAACTTGAACACTAACATCGGATTATTACCAATATTTTGTTAAAGAGTGTGTTGGAAGGCATTTGAAAATAAGATCATTATTAAGATCATTATGAATATGGAATAAAGATTTAGAATGTGAAAGTGCTTTAAGGGAAAAAGATATGAAAAATAAATGCCACTTTCTTCTACTTTTATAGAGAAAAAATAACCATTTAATTTAATTAATAATAAAAGAAATAATTATAATAAAGTAATGTTTTCAGAAAACCCAAAACATCATTTTTAAACATATTTAGGGTTGAACATCTGCTCAAACATATCTAAAAGTCTGTTAAAATAAAATGACCATCTGTTGAATTATATATGCTCAAGTATAACATAATTACATAATACGCCAAAGTAACAACAACATATATTATTTACAATATATATTAACATACAAATTAATATTAAGGCTGACATCATAAATCTCTAGTAAAAATCGGATTATAAAAGAACTAAGATTTTCGAATTAATAATCTAACCAATAGAATATTTACAATAAATTATAATATGATAAACAATTTGTTCGATTCATTATACCTTATATAAATAACTTATTTTTAGTAATTAAACTTCATATTATATGTTTTTATATAAATAACCACCTGTTTGACGAAAGTCAACCACCGTTGAAATGTATCTTCTATTTACTGTATAAACTGTTTGATAACATCTGTTGACTGCTTAACAGTATAATAAAACAACTAAAATGCATTAAAAATTCCCAAACATAGTTTAGTATATGAGACAGATCTTGACCATCAAAATTTTTCATCAAATATATGTCACGTCACTTCTCAAAAACAACCTTTTTGCCATATCAGAAACCCTTTTTCATTCTTTTCTTTCTCAAAAACAGACGTAACACTGTCTTGTTGACTTTTAAATACACAAAAAAACGGTTTTCTCCCTTTTCCACACCCTAAATAGATTTCACATCATCTCCTTCAATCTTTTGCATGGATCTTCAAGTAAAAAGCCCTCATAATAATCTACCATACCTGGTTAAAACAGATGATAACTGACAATTTCACTCAATAATCGATATTCTCTCCAATTCAAAATACCTACCCATTCTCACCGCTGACGCTCCAATATATGTTGACACTCTAAAAGAATTCTGGGTAAATCCGAAATTTATAGTTAAAGATAAAAGATTGTTTCGAAAATTGGAGATACGAATCTTCAGATTACCGCACAATCCATCTCCACTACATTCTTACTAAACGACTTGGAAGGTAAAGTTTCTTTTTTGAAAGATGAACTCAACGCAGAGTTCACTAAAAGAGGGTATGTAGGTCGAGCGATGACGTGTTTGTCGTGGTACACGTAAAATTTCCCAATTACAACAATTAATATAGTAGTAAGAAGGTATCGAACACAGGGAGTTTGTGAAAATGTGTGAATTCTAGTTTTGTTGATTAACTACAATTTAACTATTTAAACAAAAAGTAAACGATTAAGATTTTGGGTGTTTTGATTTTAAACTAAAGGAACAACTACTTACTTGTTTAAAATTAAGACTGTTTCTTCAAATTATGGAACAATGATCATTCAAGGATCCGGTTTCTCTAAACACTTGTGTAAATTTCCACTAGAAAGAGTTACATAGACATAACTCATGTAAAAGCAATTGTTGTGATAAAAGGGAACAAAGTACTCGGATTATATTAACGCGAGGTTGTTTCCCGATGACCAATTAATCAATAACCAACCCCAATCCTTCCCGTGATATCTCGGTTGTTAGCAACACCAAGAACGAACGATAGAGACTAAAAATTGGTAAATTAATCAACACATTACAAGCAATTGTTCATACATCATAATAACAAAGACAAAGTACCAAGTTATTATTCTAGAAATGTAAGAAATCACACACATGAGTTTAAGAAAAACCTCACCCGAAATGATCACCAAAAGTTTAGCCTCGCATGACTTGGTGAATCATCAAAACAATCATAATAATGTTCATAAGAATCAAAAACATAATCCAATGTTTGTGATAAGTCTCCAATGAAGATCCTCAGCCAAAAATCGCCCAAAGATGATTAGAAACGTTCACAATGGAAGAGATGATGAAAAGGCACCATAAAGTGGTCTTTAAATAAAGGAGTTACAAAAATGTGCAGAGGCCACCGTACACCTACGGTCCCACCGTAAGGGTACGGTGGGTTAAAAATCCTGACGGTCACTTGAGCCTGGCCTACGGTGGAAATTTGTGGCCTGAAGCCACCGTAACCCTACGGTTGCTACCGTAAGGGTACGGTGGACACTTTGAAAAATCATCACTTTTCTTCTTGCATTCCACCTCGTCCCGATGCGTTCCGGTCCATTCCAAAGCCCGTATCTCGTCATTTTTAGCTCCTTATTACACCTACAACCAAAGCAACCGTAGTCACCCAATTCCAAGCAATATCACGAATAAATGTGGATAAAATAAGCATTTTAACACTAATAAAGGGTGTTCGTTGAACCACCCGTCACATCCCCACACTTACCCATTGCTTGTCCCAAGCAATCTACTACAAATCCATTTTACAAATAAGCGATCATTTCAAAATCAAGTTTAATGTGCAATCCTCGTACTAACCCATCCTCAACACCCCAAATCAACACACCCCTCACAATATCTCTCCTCTCGGTATCAAGTAAGCTCTAGCAAAGATAAGCTAGACACACAAAAGGCAAACGGGTAGTTGCACAACCATAAGCTTGTACCTAAATCAATCATCCTCCTAACATGAACATGAGCATAAATCAAAGGGACTTAACGGTTGTAACTTGGCTAAGTGTGAAGGTAGGGAATAGGATATATATATATAAGTAGCGCAAACTTTACCCGGTCTTTGATTACAAAACAAACACACACGAACAAAGAAACACTACTATATACAAACACATAACATAACTTTACTTGCTTTTTTTTCTTTTCTTTTTCTCTCTTTTTTTTCTTTTTTTTTTCTCTCTTTTTTTTTTTCAATCAATCAATTTTTTTATCATCATTTTTCTTTCTCTTTTTTTTCTTACCAAACAAATTACATAAACAAACTAAGGCATACTAAACTCAACACTTCAATAATACTATAAACACAAAAAGAAACTAAGCGCAAAAGACCGGGTCATGTTGGGTAAAATTTAGGAGCTAGTTTAAGGGTTACCAAACAATAGGCTTTAAGGCTCAAAAATGGGCAACTAAATGTCCAAACCCCCGCCCCTCTCGCTACCATGCTCATATATGTAATGTATGAGGTCCAACCCCCCAAAACCCACACTCGCACTAACATGATGAGGCTACCTAATGCCCTTATCATCTCTACACCCATGCCCAATTAAGGATTCAAGTTGTATTCAAGCACAAATTCTAGTGCACCCCTACCCGCTGCCACTCTCTCAAAGAAATAATTTATTTATTTACATATGTGGCTTCAACTCTCACCAAGAAAAAGAAACGGGTATTAAGGGTTGCCGGTGTGACTAATGGGGTTGAATCAAGGTGTTCCAATTTTTACAACATTGCACTTGACCTCAAAAAAATTTTTTTTTTTAAATCTCCAAAAATTTCCTCCCATCCCCACACTTGGGATGCATTGTCCCAATGCATGGCTTTGGAGAGGAATGATCGCAAATTTAAACCAAAAGACCAATGTCTTATAACTCCACCACAACTTTCTTTTTGGTATTTTTCATTTTTTTCATTTTTTTTTAATTTTTTAAATACACCACCTACTCACACAACCCAAACAAATCATCAACAATTCAATACACCACCCAACCACCCGAAAACCAAAAGCACAAACAAAAACAAAAACAAACATAAGGACAAGAACAACTCCCCTTTTGATATGATGATGTCTCGGAGTCACCATGTCCAAATCTTCACCTTGGTTGTATAGCATTTCATTCGCAATCCAAAGTGGTTAAGGTGCACGAACTAAAAATAAACACTAACACACAAAAACGCCACAAATACAAAAAAACACACAAAAATAAAATTTAAACTTGGGGTGCCTCCCAAAAGCGCTAAGTTTATGGGTCTTCAGCCGGACCTTACCTCATATATCCTTCAAGGTGGTCTCAATGCACACTTGCCTACCGAGTTTCCAATGTATGCTCGGTAGTTAACACGCCAAATAAACAGTTGTTTAAAGATTGGCGTGTGAATTGGGCGCTTTGGATTGTTGGGGAAGAACCATTTCACTAGCCATTGTCCGATGTCATGCAATCTCACCTTCCTAATGTTTGCTTTTGAATCTACATCTTGCACCTTTTTTATGAAGTTAATCGGTGTGGGATGAGACTTGTGAGATTCTTGAGTAAGACTTGTGACACCTGCATCAATAACAACAACAACCTCTTCCAAATGTAACTTTTCTACAAGCGAAAGATTTGGCGTGGTATTACTTTCCACAACCTCGTCCTTATCTTGAGAATAGTTTCTAATGTCATCGGGCGAGGGTGAAAGAGATTCGTTTATGTTGACCCTCATCGATAACATTTTGCATTTAAAATTTAAATAGCGAATTCTTTGACAATTTGGTAGGTTAGGCGTTGATAGCGACTCCTCGATCTTAACTAATTTTTCTTCTATTCGAGCTAGTCGCTTTTCCTCCTCACTTTGATATGTAACATCTACACATTCATGGGAAGGAACTTGATATTGAGCTTGAGAATAACCTGAAGAAAAATATAATTGTGAGTTTTCATAATAATAATCATTCTCCTGGTTATCTGTGAAACGTGTCTCTTCATAATCATAGTAACTATGATAGTCTTCTCGACATGGAGTTGCCCGGTACCCAGATATCCACATTTCATCCCAATATTCTGGATCACTCCAAAATATGGGACAATCTTCATCTACATGCACTTGTCCACAACAAAAGCAATGTGGATTTACAAATGGTATGGGTTTTGGACAATCTTGACAATCTTCTGTCCAATGAGCGAAACTTCCACAACTATAACATGGTTCGAACTCGTCATCGACCCAATTCATCTTGTTCTAAATCTGCAAGTAAAAACCTGCACAACTAGAACACCCAAAGTGAAATCTAAAAAAAAATTAAATAACACTTTTATACATCCTCTTTTTTTTTTATTTTTTCAATTTACTATGTATTTTTTTAAATACAAACAAAACTATCAATTAACACACGTTGCGCACTACTCCCCGGCAACGGCGCCAAAATTTGACGTGTTTGTCGTGGTACACGTAAAATTTCCCAATTACAACTAATGTATAGTAGTAAGAAGGTATCGAACACAGGGAGTTTGTGGAAAATGTGTGAATTCTAGTTTTGTTGATTAACTACAATTTAACTATTTAAACAAAAAGTAAACGATTAAGATTTTGGGTGTTTTGATTTTAACTAAAGGAACAACAAATTACTTGTTTAAAATTAAGATTGTTTCTTCAAATTATGGAACAATGATCATTCAAGGATCCGGTTTCTCTAAACACTTGTGTAAATTTCCACTAGAAAGAGTTACATAGACATAACTCATGTAAAAGCAATTGTTGTGATAAAAGGGAACAAAGTACTCGGATTATATTAACGCGAGGTTGTTTCCCGATGACCAATTAATCAATAACCAACCCCAATCCTTCCCATGATATCTCGGTTGTTAGCAACACCAAGAACGAACGATAGAGACTAAAAATTGGTAAATTAATCAACACATTACAAGCAATTGTTCATACATCATAATAACAAAGACAAAGTACCAAGTTATTATTCTAGAAATGTAAGAAATCACACACATGAGTTTAAGAAAAACCTTCACCCGAAATGATCACCAAAAGTTTAGCCTCGCATGACTTGGTGAATCATCAAAACAATCATAGTAATGTTCATAAGAATCAAAAACATAATCCAATGTTTGTGATAAGTCTCCAATGAAGATCCTCAGCCAAAAATCGCCCAAAAGATGATTAGAAACGTTCACAATGGAAGAGATGATGAAAAGGCACCATAAAGTGGTCTTTAAATAAAGGAGTTACAAAATGTGCAGAGGCCACCGTACCCCTACGGTCCCACCGTAAGGGTACGGTGGGTTAAAAATCCTGACGGTCACTTGAGCCTGGCCTACGGTGGAAATTTGTGGCCTGAAGCCACCGTAACCCTACAGTTGCTACCGTAAGGGTACGGTGGACACTTTGAAAAATCATCACTTTTCTTCTTGCATTCCACCTCGTCCCGATGCGTTCCGGTCCATTCCCAAAGCCCGTATCTCGTCATTTTTAGCTCCTTATTACACCTACAACCAAAGCAACCGTAGTCACCCAATTCCAAGCAATATCACGAATAAATGTGGATAAAATAAGCATTTTAACACTAATAAAGGGTGTTCGTTGAACCACCCGTCAAGCGACTGGGGCAACAATAATGAAACCCGATTTTCCCCCAGAAATGAAGTTTTTTCTTCCATACCCTTCTTACTTGTCTCTCTGCAAAGACAATTTCTTTTAATGAAATACCTTTGAACACATAGTATATTGGATATGCAATTTTAACAAACAATGATTACGATTTATCCGAGGCTATATTCTCAGATCTATTTCGCAATTTGAAAGCGATAAACTCTACTAAAAGTAAGTCATTCCTATTATATCCAAGACTGATAAGCTTCTACTTGCAAAACCTTTTGACTTAAGACAATTTTAAAAAAGGTGTACCTTTTACAATTAAAATCTTGTCAGATAAAACTTTCACAAAAATGTTGCAAATTAAAAGCAAAGAAAGTGCAGTTTCAACATTTGTCATTGCAACATCTTTTCCTAAAACAACTGCTACTACTACTATCCAACGTACTACAACAACTTTTGTAGAAACCACACCATGTAGGTCGATAACTAAACCTAAACCCAAATAGGCCAAAAAAACTCAAAAGAACTGTTGCAACAAAACCCCAACCTTCTCATTCACACCCTACTTCTAGCATTACAACACCTTTTGAACCCTTGTTTCAACATGTTTCTCAAACTCAGCCAGATACCATTTCCTCTCCCTTTTCTATAACTGAGAATGTACAATCAAAACAAACTGACACTGAGAAGGCAACAACTGTTGACACTATACCTGTAGACTCTGTTCTAGTTGGAATTCCCCAGCACCAAGAAAAATGAGCATTTAGCTTCCTTGACAGTGACTCAACTCACGTGATTGAAAAAAATACCAGTACCACATCTGGTAGCATTTCTGATGATACTATTAATTTAGGTGATGACTTAAAATATTAGGAATTGATGGAAAGAGTCAACAAACTTTAATCTTCAATGGAAGCAATGATCGAATTATACAATGGGTCAGCATCATCTATTGCCAATAAGATATGGGAATCAGTTGTTCCAATTATCCAGGCTCACAGAGAATTGACAGATTTTAATCATAATTCTCACATGACATTGATAAGAAACATGGTGGACGCTAGATACAAAGATACTCAAGCTGACATCAAAGCCATCAAAAACCATCTGGAAAAGACCACTAGCTCTGCCCCAACGACAATTTATGAGGAAGATCAGGAAGATGATGATGATGCCAGAAAGAGAGACAAAGATCAAGATAAATTAAGAAAGCTGCCACCTCCAAAGGAAGCACAACTAAAAACATCAAACGCTTCTAATGTGCAAACAGCTGATAATCCAGGATCTGCTCCAGTCATAACCACTGTTGAAAAGCTATCTACTGTGGCTTTAGAGAAGAGAGTTGATGAAAGTGCAAACCAAATGGCAAAGAAACTTATCTTAGAAAAGTCGAAAATGAAAAAGGATCGAGAATCCAAAGCTTCCGCATTGATTAAACAAAGAAATGCTCTGCAAATGGAAGAGGAGGATATAGGCTCCTTAAAAAGAATAAAAGTACGTACAAGACATGCATGGCAAAAACCAACATTCCCTACAAACACTGATAGCCAACCAACCACAAAATTACCACACCAACCACCAATCCAAACAACATCTGTTGCCACTGAAAATGTGCAAACTCATGTTCCCACCACAACTGTTGTTATAAACTTACCAATTACTTCACAACCACAACAAGCACCCACAAAAAGACCTACACCACCAACTCCAACCATTTTGTAAAAGAGAAAGAAAAATACTTTACCTGTCCAAGATGATAAAAATCACACTGATCCTAGTCCAGCTCAATCATGTAAAGAGATTACAACTGCCCCCATCTCATTGTTTCCAGATCAAGAATGTGTCTTCAGCGTACCATAAGGGCTTTCTAAACTTGTCCTTGACTTAACAACAATAAAACATGAGATAGACTTTTTCTACTCAACAGATGATCCATTATCATTGTCTTTCACGTCTCTTGAATGTTTTACAAAGCCTAAGAATGTTAATCAGTATTTGAAACTGAAAGATAAACAGGCTGAGATACTTTAAAAACATAAAAGTGTTGGGAAAGATGACAGGGAATCTCAGATAATCTACCAGAATTTACTAAGCAAATTAAGAATATTAGAAGACTACGCAAAGGATCTATCCAAGACAATGTCTGAGAGGCCAGTTGATTGTGATATGGAAAACATTTTGAGAGAAGGATATCTTACTGAAATAATGAAGACCAAACCTTACAATGCCAGGGAAAGTCAATTTGCTGGTTGGGATTCTAAGGCACTGAAGAATGAACTTAACATAATTAAAGAGATGGCTAAAGAACCTAATCACAAAGCAACTCCACCTAATGGAAGAAGGGAAAACAAACTGACCCTACAAGAGCTTTAAAGTTAAAAAGAATAAGACAAGAGTTGGTGGTTGCTGATTATGGATAGATGAAATCAGTTGCTAAATGGAAGGAATCATCACTGATGGATGCTTACAAAGAGCTTGAGAATGAAGGAAAATTGATCCAACTCTGCCGAGAAAGCCAAATTATACTAATGAAGACCAACTAGCTCGACACACCCAAAAACACAAAACTCTGTTCTCAATAGATGATCTTATGACTGACAGATTCAGGGAAATGACCGGGAAAAGTAATCAATCAGAATCAAGGTCAGATAAGGAAGAGCCTGATAACGACAGTTTGCAACACAAGAAAGACTGTTGAAAAATAAAGTCTGTTGAAACCTTAGCAGTTGTAAACCCTAACAGATGATGAACACTGACAATTAATATAACATCTATTTAAATACCATCTGTTATATTTCTGATGATACTAAGTAGCATCTGTTATATTAATAATGATATTGATGACATCTGTTATACCTACGATGATATTAAATAGCAGTTATTATATTTGATAGTTATGAATTATGGTACAACAGACCTTGGATAAGAGGAAATTCATAGTAATAGATATTACCTAATAGATAATCTGTACTTAATACTCAATGTTTTAAGAAACAATTCATATTTTTTTACTGAAAACTAATGCTTTCTAGATAGTATGCAAAATCAGCTTAATATTGTTCAATTCAAACTGAAATACAACCGACTCTAGTTCAATAAGTTAAAAAAATAATTGTTGTCTACTAAATTGACGTTTAATAACACAACACATGTTACTCAAAAAGCTAATAACTTTTGGGCTTAGATCGCTTCATCCGTGGTCCCTTTGCATGTAGAGGATAGCTCACCAACGTTTAGTATATCAGCATCTTCAAATCTTCTTTTTCCATTGGGAGTTATAGTAGAATCCAGTACAGCATCGACAGCAGAAGAATCTGTCGTAACAGACACAACATCCTTCAAACAATTCACAAAACAAATAATGAACTGTTAAATAAGAACACAAACTCTACAAACATCTTAATCGACTTGCACAAAAACATACTCACCTTTAACATCAGTTGACTACCCCCTGCTCAGATTCTGATTGGTTAACAAACTTGAATGCGCAATCTGCCTGACTGACCTAAAGAGTGCTCATACAAAACAAAAATACAAAACTTAACTCTTGAGGCAGGTTTGAAAGTCAATGGATACTAAACAATTCCTACAACTGAGTTTAATTTAATACCTCATCCACATTATAATATCCATTACTATTAACCGCAATTAACTCAGAAATTATGACTGGATCATCACATATATTCATGATTGTGTAAACATGAGAGTCGTTTGTAAGCTTGTATTCAGAAACAACAATTTTAAAAACCAACATCTTATCAACAAACCGAAACAGTTCTTGAGGAAAACTTTCACTATCACCCAGCTTCAACTGCCTTTCTCTTATACGACTTGCAGATGATCCGACAATTCTCATAACATCTCTATCAAACATCACAAATGATACACTACCACTCTCATCCTGAACCTTAACATGCACCTTGAACCTAAAACAGATAGACGAAAAAGTTATCTAAAAACATATATACTAATCATTAAAAATAATCATCTTATATAAAAAACAAACTGTACATAATTAGATTTAATTACATTGTAGTGGCGGATGTACACTGACAGTCACACTTGGAACAAAAGAAAGCAGAAGCAGGCAATTTCAGAGTTTCTTCAGTAACATTTTCATGAAATTGTAAGAATTCTGATTTAGTAACCACATTCCCCAAACATCTGCGACACGCATCATAAAACCAACCATAGCCTTCTTGGACAATTTTTATTGTCGCAACAACAACACAAGACATTGGCTGGAAAAAATAAAAAAACCTATATACTTAAGAAAAAAAGGTGTAATAAGGCGAACAAATATTAATGATAATTAAAAAATATTAAAACCTTATCAATCTTGTTAAGCTCGTCAACACATTTCTTTTCAAAACCAACAATGAATTCCTGAAGCAATGGGTAAACAGAGTGTTCTGAAAGTAGTGTTTGAGAAGTAGAAGCAGCTTCTTGTCCTTGCTTCAATATAAGACTAAAAAATGGATCAAATTAATAAAAGAAACAAAAAATTTCAACTATCAATATAAATCCATAAAAAAATTGACAGTGTACCTCCTTCTTAACTCATTGACCTCATTTATTTCTACATTCAGAAACACCCGAGTTCCAAACCATCCAAGCTTGAGAATGAGAATTTTTTCATGAGCCAAGCTCGAGCTTTGTATAAAGACCATAGCGCTCTACGCAAGTCGAGCTGAACGCTATTATGCTAAACGAGGCTAGATTAAGCTCCGCTCAACTTTTTTACACCTCTAGAGTAGGTGTGGATTTTCAACCTAAAGTACAAGACCATCTGCATCATGTTAAGCCTTGGAATGAACTTATTTAAAAGCTAGGTGACACCATGCCAGTAGAAAGCTACCCAAAGTCCTTCCTCCTTACATATTGTCATATCATAAGACAAGTAAGAAATTTGACCAAGAAAGCAAATAATTTAAGGAGAGTTAGTTATACTTATGGTGTCACAGTTGCGGGAGGTTATAACGCCACTGGAAATGGATCAGCCGCCCCTTATTTCAATGGCCTAGTTTCATAACTGAACTACTAAAAGACTTCATCAGGTTGTGTCCTCTTCAAAAGTCAACCTCACCTGAACAATGAGACAATTAAACCCATATCATTGGTATAACTTATGTACATATAAATTTTGTTTTGACTACTATATTTAGGGGTGTGCAAAAATAGAATGAGCCGAATCATAACCAAATTAACCAACAAGACCGAACCGAGAAAACCAAACCAAATTATAAACCGGTAGGTCGGTTAATTGTTTTTTCTAAAAACCGAAAGTGGTTATGGTTATCAATTTTTCCATACCCACCATAACTGAACCGAATCAACATGTAGTAAAATCCTTGTCGGATTTTGGACTTTTCACCATAAAAGTTTCTTTGAATTTATAGGTTATATCATATCGTTTTAGTTGAGCGTTTGTTTGAATTTACAGATTATATCAGACCGGTCTGTGTGAATATTCAGTAATAATTAACATTAATTGTGTAGATTATATGCACTTTTTAATGGTATATAATATATTAATATATAGAAATGTGTACTAACAATTTATTAGTTGTTCAAAAAATTTCAAACCCAAACTTTTAGACCCGATTATGCACAATTTTATTGTTTTAAGATATTTTTAGCTAGGCCAAATTCATGGTTAACTGACCATAACCACCCACTATTATTTCTATAACTGATTAACCGAAATTGCCCTAACCGATTGGTTATGGATATCCATTAACCAAAATCTTATTTATGGTTGTGGTATGGGCCAAAAGCGACCCATGCACACCCCTAAGTCTATATTTATTTTACTTAAGCTATTGAGTAATTCACTTAGTTGATTATTGAACAAAAAAGCAGCCTGTAGAAGTATAGAACCATGAACTTAATTAACCTAAGTAATGAAAAAAGTGTCTCAAATTAACCCGACCTGCTGCAAAAACTACCCATTTTGACAGGTATACGTATTATCCAACTACCTATTATGCAATATTTACTGTTTTCTCTTTTTATTTTCTGAATGTCATGTCTTGCTATTGATTCGGTGGTGTAAAATACAGGACGATTCACACAAATGCACACAAGAATACACATTTTGATGATAAAATTATATGATCCTATCAAAAAACTAAGCCTAGCAACATACTATGCAAAATGTCCTCATTTCAAATGATCAGATTACAAACTTTATCCACAAAAACCACCAGGTTCTATAACAGGTCATAATGAATTGAAGTGTAGGAACACGATAATTAACTAATTTATTACTTCCACACAAGTACACAACTTTAAATCACTAATCAATTAAACACTATTTTTTATAGCATTCATATTGTTGGTTCACTATTATAATTAATTATATGCATATACACTTGAACACAATGGCTAGAAGTACTTGCTTATGCACTTGAGTTTAATGTTTTAAGACATTTTATTGTTTTAGTCTTTCACCTTACAAAGCACAGAGTCACAGACCCAAATGTCATGTTTCTGACTTAAGTATTGATTCAAATTTATTATCATCTTTTTCATCCAGTATTGAGCATACTGTGAATTGAAATTGGTAAAAAAAAACATACTAACCTCTTGGTACCAGCTTTCAGACCATTTCCTGAATAGTAGGTGCCTATATATGTAAAGTCTCCAAAACAATTATGATAGAATATGGGAGGTTGTCTGCAAAAACTATGAATTTACATATGAAAGGGAACAACATAGCAAATACAAGGCAGCTGCCAACAAAGAGTAACAATTAGGAAATACAAGCTAGCTTCACCATGTTTTAACTGAGTAAAAAACAAATGTAACAAAATAATATCTCCTGTCTAATAGCATTATAGGACCTATTTGGAATGTGATGTGATCATATTATACAGAAAAAAAGAAAACCAATCTGGATGAGCTAAAGTTTCATGTTCATACCTAACTTGGCATCTCCATGAAGACTCAGATTATGCACATAACAAGAAATAAGGACATGCATATTTATCTGAAATCAAAAGCACACTGCACACCTCGAAATAAAGTTGAGATCTCAAATGGATCTACGGAAAGGAGAAAAAACACCATTTCTTTGAAACTCAAGGTGGTGCATAGTGGAGGACAACGTCACTATTATTCATCCACTGCAAATGACTATCCAGTATATCTGAATTAAAATAAATAAAAATAAAGAGGCTTCTTGTTTAGAATAAAATAAGCACATACGCAGGTACCTAGTATGAACATTTCATCTTTGCCCAAACTATATTCAATATACCAGTAACTAACCATAATCTCCTGCTTTGTTCCAATACCTGGCTTTGTGACATAAAGAAAAACTTAAGTTAAACTGACATAATCATTAAACCATGGAATAATACACAATATTAAAATGACATGATCATTGAACCATCAGCATGTGTGTGAAAGCAATTCAATGAGTCAAATATAATATTTTAAATCTACTGAAAAAAACCCAATTAAATATGGCTTAAAACCAAACAGAGTATTGTAAACCCTAGCAACACACTAATATTATTTCTACAAGGATATGTTTAGCCATGAAATAGAACTTTCAACCATGTATCTACATACTTGTAGCACGAAAGTATCGCTGGAAGGTTCATCTTGACCACAAACG
The DNA here is from genome assembly GCA_030844895.1 of Ambrosia x helenae. Taxonomy (NCBI): domain Eukaryota; kingdom Viridiplantae; phylum Streptophyta; class Magnoliopsida; order Asterales; family Asteraceae; genus Ambrosia; species Ambrosia x helenae. Next base: position 21,825 of record JAUTDX010003506.1, read on the forward strand.
ATTTCACCCCCCATTGCCGCCAACACTTGAACCCTAATCGCATGTAGCCACTGATCTGGTCATTTGTGGTGGCCACTGTTAATGGAGCTCAACACCACCAGCAATCGTTGCCAATTTGTCATCACCTAACCCTAAAGCCCTCTCTCGCTGCCCGTCACATGATTCAACAGGGTTCTTCCCAAATAGAGAGAAGGATCTAAAAGAGGTTTGAAGTCTTTGATTTGAAGCATTTTGAAATTGGAAAGAATTCAAAATCTGAGAAAGATCTGAACCTTTTTGAAATTTGAAGCGAATTTTGAATTTTGAATTTTTACGGAGTTGCCCAATTGTCCATTGATCCCGCCCATTTAACATATTTAAGTGTTTAAGCTTTAATAGTTTGTACAGTGTGCATAAAACCTTGTACAGTGGCAAATGACCAAAGTTGCCCCTTCTATATGCATATTATATGTAGTATAGATATATATATATATATATATATATATATATATATATATTGAACTCCAATAAACTGACAAACTATTAGTAACAACAATATTAATAACATGAGTATAAAAGAAATTACCTTTCGACTCCTTAACCTTGTCATGTTGTATAACAACCATTATATGGTCATTAGCAGTGTTTTGAGAAATGAATTTGTTAAACTGTTCTGCATAACCATTCCACATGGTACATCACAAAATTGTAAGACTACATAAAGTCAATATACAAACACAGTTAAATATATATACAAAAATATAAAAACTCAATAATGATTTGGTTGATTTATTAGATCACTAAATGACGTACACAAAAAAAATGAAAGTAACAACAATACTTTACAAACAAAAATCAGGGAAACGTTTACTCCAAGTCTTGAATATCAAAATTCATCCTTTTAGTTTCTTTTGGAGGTCGTCCAAACACATCCAGACCTCCACACCAGATGACACTACCAGCAACATCTATAAAATGTGCATATAATTCAAAATATGAAACCCAAAATCAAAATATACTACATATTAAAGGTAAAGTAAGAAACAAACCAACAGACAAAAGTTCCTTTGATTCACCTTTAAAAAATATCTTTAAAAGGTATGAAATTAAATCCATACTCAAAACCTTGCCAACCAACAATATGGCTAACAGTGGTACAACGATAAAAATTGATCTTATAATCATGTGGTACAACTTTGTATGGGTCCTTGTTTTCACCGACCCCAAACTTGGATAGAATAACGACATCATCCTCTTCAAGTTGATGGCCAAAAACGTGGATCAAATGATTCTTTATGAAGGCCTGAATCTTATCACCCTTAAAATAAGCATAAAGAAAATATAAAGATCAATGACAATAACATAAATAACATAAAGTAAACGAAAAACATGACACAAAGAATATTTATATTTATATCATCAACAACAACATAAAATAACCCTAGAGAAAAATTGCATTACCTGCTCATCAATTAATATCATTTCCATCTTAAAACTTTCTTTCCACTAAAGATCAACGACAACAACTTAAATAACATAAAGTAAACAAAAAACATGACACAAAGAATATTTATATTTATATCATCAATAACAGCATAAAATAACCTTAGAGAAAAATTACATTACCTGCTCATCAATCAATATTATTTCCATCTTAAAACTTTCTTTCTACTAAAGATCAACGACAACAACTTAAATAACATAAAGTAAACGAAAAACATGACACCAAGAATATTTATATTTATATCATCAATAACAACATAAAATAACCTTAGAGAAAAATTACATTACCTGCTCATCAATCAATATCATTTCCATCTTAAAACTTTCTTTCCACTTTCGTATGATACGAACCTTCAGAAACCAGATATCTTTGGATGGGTTCAGATCACAAACAAAACTATAAATTTTATTATCAACGTCCATTGAGATGATTTTAACAAAGAATTTGAAAGGAGATTTTATGAATTAATTTCTGAAAGAAAATGGTTGTGTATAAGGAAAGCTTATGCGGTAATGATTATATAGCTGCAAAAATCACACTTCCCTATGTTAAGGGCTGAATAAGTACTAAACAGATGTTCATAACAACTGCTTATAGTAAACAGATTCTTAAAAGGGGTCAATTATTGGTCTGAACAACTGTTCGTAAATCAGGCTAACAAATAGATGCTTTTATCCTCAACAGTGGTAAATTCAAGTGGCCCAAATATTTTTCTGAATATTTTAAGCTGTCTAATGACATCATTTTTCGCATTACACGGGCATCGTTGACCTATCTCTCCGCTTGACAACTAAGCTTTCTTATGTCACTCACGACTCTCCTATTATAGTATATATTATATGGCACAAATACACATGGCAGTTCACACAACTAGCTTGAGAGGGATTCTATGTTTTTATCTGAAGTTCTAATGTTACGAGTTATTTCTAGGATGAATTGAGATGATAAGTGTAAAACTAACAACCTCTTTTACTGGTCTCCTAATCATGTTTCTAAGTTTTTAAGTATTTTGAACGATCATTCAATTTGGGAAGATTGTCTGAAATGATAATTCTCCCTTACTGTGATTTGCTCAGCAAAACTAAGCAGCACCGATTTTTGTGGTAGTTTTTTAACCATATCTACATTTGTTTTACTATGTAACGCTTTCAATGTTTTTTTCTAAATTTAGTAGCTCTTTATTAGTTTTTAGTGTTGTTTGCTTGTCGATTGTGTGTTGTCGAGCTGGGGGTATCTCTGGAAACAGCCTCTCTATCCGCAAGGGTAGGGGTAAGGTTTGTCTATATCTCACCCTCCTCAGACCCTACTCTTAGCTTTGCTAATTGTGGCATTTACTTGCTAAGTTTGTAGTGATAAAGTCCATAGAAATTTGTTCCCTTCAACACAGGAATCACAGGCTGTTGAAGCAATCCTGACGATTTCTGATATTCGGCTTAACCTTTGAACAAGTTAAGCAATGCGCCACATAAGCCGCAATATCTCTCTTGAAATTCAGCCACCAATAAATTCCTTCAAATCCTTGAACATTTTATCAGCACCCGAATGAATAGAATATCCAGACTTATGATCCTTAGCAAGAACCAACTCACACAAGTAACCATATAGCGGCACCCAAATTCTATTAATAGAATATAAAGCCCCGTTAGTATTGGACTCCAACGAACCAACCATGCCTTGAAGGCACTCAGCAACAACATTCTCAAGCTTAAGCGCATTACTTTGGGCTTCTCGAATTTGATCAATCAAATTCGTATGGATGGCCAAACCATGAATACGCAACGGCTTAACCCGTTCCTTCCAACTTAAGGCATCCACGACCACGTTTGCCTTATTAGGATGATACTTGATCTCACAGTCATAATCATTCAACAACTGAATCCACGTTCGTTGTCATATGTTCAACTTTTTTTGGTCAAAGATGAGTTGTAAACTCTTATGCTCGTTGAAAATCGTACACTTGGTATCGTAAAGATATTCCTTCAAATCTTGAGGGCAAACACAACCGCACCCAATTCCAAATCGTGTGAAGTATAGTTTTTCTCGTGAATCTTCATCTTTCTAAAGGCATAAGCAACCACCCTATCACGTTGCATAAACACACAACACTAACCTTGATGCGAAGTATCATAGTAAACCACTAAAACATTTGTACCCTTAGGAAGGGATAGGATAGGTGCATCACACAACTCCTGCTTCAACAACTGGAAGCCGGCATCCTGCTTGTTAGTCCACTCGAACTTCTTGTCTTTTTGAGTCAGCACAGTCATAGATTGTGCAATCTTAGAAAATTCTCAATGAATTTTCTATAGTTACTTGCAAGACCCAGAAATTGTCGCACCTCAGTGGGAGTCTTCGGAGCTTCCCAATTATTTATTGCCTTAATTTTCGCAGGATCCAAATGTATTCCCTTTTCATTCACAACATGACCCAGAAAATGCACTTCACGAAGCTAAAAGTCAGATTTCAAAAACTTGGCATACAACTTCTCATTTTGCAACAACTCCAGCATTAATCTAATATGTTCCTATCTTTCTTGGTTCAAGAGAAGGTCAATATGTCTTCAAGGAACACAATAACAAATTTATCAAGTTACGGCTTACACACACGGTTTATCAGATCCATAAAGACGGTAGGAGCGTTATCAAACCAAACGGCATTACCAAATACTCATAGTGCCCATAACGCGAATGAAAAACAGTCTTAGGAATGTCCTCCTCTTGTATGTGCAACTAACGATAACCTGATCTTAAATCAATCTTAGAAAAATAACTCAAACCTTGGAGTTGATAGAATAAGTCATAGATCCTAGACAAACAATAGCAATTCTTGATGATAAGTTATTCATCTCACGATAGTCGATACACATCCTAAATGAACCATCCTTCTTCTTCACAAACTAAACAAGAGTTCCCCACAGTGAGAAACTCGGTCGAATGAAGCCTTTATCCAACAATTCCTGAAACTGGATGGATAGTTCCTGCATCTCAGATGGGGCCAAACGATAGGGGGAACGAACTACATGGGCAGATCCAGGAACAAGATCAATATGAAACTCAACTTGTCGGAGAGGCGGCAACCACGACAAATCCTCAGGAAACACTTTAGGAAACTCTCTGACAACAGGCATATCCTCAGGCTTAAGCTTAGCAGACTTCTTGTCAACAACATGCGCTAAGAATGCATAACAACCCTTCTGTAAGAACTTGTGGGCTTCTATACACGAAATAATGCTTAAAGGCATCCCATGCCTTTCCCCTTGAACCGCTAGGACTTCACCATTTTCTATAGGAATCTGAATTATTTTCTCGTCGCAAATGACAATGGCATGCTAATTAGACAACCAATCCATCCCCACCAGTACATCGAAACTATAAAAAACTACAGGTAAAATCGGCATCGGTATCAAACAAAAGTGAAGCATAAAGATCGTTAAGAAGAAACGTACCGATAACCACATTTGGGTCCTGGCAAGCGTCACCAGCATCTATCACAAAAGCTCTACCATGAGCTTGGGGGTTCACCTCAGGACTTTCCCTCCTCCAGTGGTCACGTGACCCACATCCAAAACATGGCTTCTTCTCACTAGGTCAAAAAGTTATAGCAACGCAAGTCCTCGGCCTGTATGGCTTAACAAGGTCATCATCAAGTATGTCATGTGTTTCATAAGTGCCGGTTACGGAGCACGAGTTATGGTGATAACTTCACTCGTTGTATTCCCTGTCACTGGTTGATTCATAAGCATCTGAATCGTCGGTCGTTTTGGTGTAGCCCCGAACGTGTATGTCTCCATCACATCCCCCGCTACCACCCGCGTGCCGATCGTCTAATTTCTCTTTTCCCTTTCGTCTTTGTCTGGCCCAGTGGGAATCCAGATTTAGTATTTTTCCAGTTGTTTTTTTAAGAGCATCCGTTAATATTTAGCGGTGTTCTTAGCCTGTTGGCGGAAGAGCCATTCACTTGGATCGACGTCTGTGTTGTCGTCGTCCTCACTGTCAGAGTAGTGTACCTCCCGGACGAGTTTGTGATACCGTGAAGTAGTTTGTTTTGTGACAGTTGGAGGAGTTCCAGTGTCTCCATCAAGTGGACGTATAGGGTCTACGGTTGATAGGAACACCAGAAGTTTTGGGTTGGGATCGGCCATAGGGTGGGCTAAAAGATGTGAAAGAAAACGTTATAGCCGACACAGATGGCGCCAATAAAGAAACAGCGAGTGATACTTACCTCAACGGAGATCAGTATGGTGTTGCTCTCGTGGTAGTTGTAGGGTATAATCCTTCGCTCACCACTCGTGGCTCGAACCGAAACCTGAAAGAATAGAACAAGTGGGCCGTGTGAAAGGAGGAAACCGCAGAAAAGTCACAATGACTCATAATAGCAGACACAAAAATGGTGTTGGCCCGGTTGGTTGTAATAGTATGTGATTGATCCTGTATAAAGAAGGGGTGAGCTCCTTTATATAGGATATTCATGGGTTAAACATCACTAACCCATAACCATGATGATGGGCTTGGGCCTGAGTTATAGGTTTGGCTCCTTTCGGCTCAATCAGTTAGTATTGGACCAGATAGGTAGGAGTGAATTGGGCGCAATTAATCCTAAAGTGAATAATCTCGAATTCACAATATATACATATGTGTATATTGTCTAATTCTTAACAATATACACAAATTATAGCTATCGATATTCAGAATGCTTATTCTCGGATGAATTCACAGTATATACATAAGTGTATAATCTCGAATTCTTAACAATCGTTAAGACAACTGATGTGATAAATTATACATAAGTGTATTGATGTGCTGATGAAAACACCATGTTAAAGTGTTAGTTTTGTATATATTTCAGTGTTTCATCGATGCATTTCACGTGATTCTTAGTTTGATATTAATCATAATATAAATGCATTGCAATGGGTATGATTTACTAATTTTGATCTATTTCCGTAATTTGAACTTGGTGTGAAAATAAGCTACAATGTTAACATTTAATGTTTAGTGATTAAATTGGTTAATAATGACAATAATACTTAGATGTCGTTGGAGGTCACCACAATTAAGAAAATAATAAATGATTAATTTATGTTACTTTTGTTTGTTGTGGTAGTGTCATGATAGGTTCTCATAAGATGCAACTTAGTGGATGAAAAGAAAACGGAATTAAAGTATTGGGCTGGAATTAATATGGCATTGGCTAATTTGAGATGTTGGAGAATGAGAACTAACAGCCCATTATGCACTTTCTATGGGCCACAATAAATAGAGCCTACAGTGGAAAATAAGAAAACGACGGAAGGAAGGAGTATTATTCTGATGACGGCAAACATGGAGGTCGCACATCAACAGGAAGAGAGGAGAGACATGCACACGAATGCGATGAGTGACTAGTCCTCTCACGGTTCTCTTCGGGTGAATGATTCATTTATTTTATTAGTTTTACTTTGTTTTATGCCTAGTATTTGGATTGAATTTTGTGAACATCTTAATGTTCTTTTGGATTCAACTGTATGTTTGACTGATCTAGACAATTTGGTTTCTTTGCATTGATACAACATATCATTGTTTCTTGGTTTTCTTGCACTGGGAATAATTTGATTTTGTATTTAGGTTAAGATAATTGAATTGGGTTGAACAATTTAAACAGGATCATGTCTATGTGATTTTCAAGGTAGGTTAATTACATAGTAGCTTTAAAATTACTGAATCAGAAACCCGGAGTGACCGTTTTTTTTTATATATTATTTTTTTTAATTACTTTTCAATCAATCACTTTGTTTATGCAAGCAAGCAGCAAATCAACCTCATAAAATTAATTTAGTTTAATCATTTAGTTTAATAAATAAAATTGCTATTAACACTAACCACATACTCCTCGTTGTTCGACAACCCTACTCCCTATACTGCAGTCGTTGTAGCTAAGGAGTTGTTTTTAAAATATTTTTTGATTATCACTTCGACACGCGATCATGTATACTGTCTAATTATTAACAATATATACAAATTAAAGTTATCGATATTCAGAATGGTTATACTCGGATGAATTCACAATATATACATAAGTGTATAATCTAGAATTCTTAACAATCGTGAAGACAACTGAACACATAAATCCTTTGAAACATAACCTACCAAACATATAATACAAACCTTGATTTTCTACACTTCTTAGATACAAAGGTCGTGAAGGTGATTAACGATCTTCTCTGCAGACGATTGCGATTGATTGTTTGAATTGGATGAATTATTATCCATTAGTAATGATAAAATTGATTAAGTGATGAATGAATGCGAAGAAAAAATAATTGAATGTGAAGAAAAGATATCGAACGCTTAATGTACGAATTTGATCTGTCAACTAATTTAGTAAAATAATATGGGGAGTTTTTTTACGAAACTGAATTCTATAATATAGGTAACTGATTTGATTAGGAGATATTATTAAAAGAAAATGAAAATTAATGAATTATACATTTACCCTTATACCCTTTAGATCAAAATTAAAATGGATGGCTAAGATTGGTTCATACGGTTCTTAACTATGCCTTTGGTTCTTATTTGAATCAAAGCTTATATATATATATAAGCTAAGCTAAGTATAGGGAGAAAACCCACTTTTTTTAGAAGGGTTAAGAAAACCCAACTTCCCAAGCTTTTTAGGGCCTGAAAATTTTAGGGCATGTAATATACAAGTTTTTAAGAGTTTTGAGCCAAAAAAATCAAAAAAGCGCTGAGAGTTTTTTTTAAATAAATAAGTTATGCAGTGTTACATATGCTACACCTGTAACATATGTAAGACTGCATAACTTATTTATTTAAAAAAAACGTTTAGCGTTTTTTCATTTTTTTGGCTCAAAACTCCTAAAAACTTTTATTTTACATGCCCTAAAATTTTCAAGCCCTAAAAAGCTTGGGAAGTATGGTTTTCTTGGGTTTTCTTAAATTTTTGAGGTTTTTATTAGTGTCATTTATTAGTGTCATTTAGTTTATTCCGAATATATTGGAATAACTATTTTAAATCGTCAACACGTCCACAACATTATTTTTATTAGTGTCATTTAGTTTATTTCGAATGCTTGCTCGTTTTCCCGATTACTTAACTTTATATTTTATTTCGACAACTCAACACTCCAAAAATAGTAAACTATTTCTTTTGTTTTTGAAATGTTTCACAAACATAAATTTATACTAGGATTCTATTACCCCGCGCTTCGCGGCGGGAGCTTCTGTTGCGTTGAGGATTTGGTGGACGTTAAAGATCGTGCGTCGCTGTGGGAGCTCCTGTTGCGTGAAGGGTTTCGTGGACATAAAAAATAATATTAAGTGACTGTTATTCTCGCATGGGCTTCAAAAAAATACTCGCGGCTAAAAGCTAAAAGTTTGGTGGTCAAAGTTTGAAATCTTAAAAGCTAAAAGTTTGGCCAAAGTGCAATGCAAGTTTAAAAAAGTTGGGTAGTCAAAGTTTAAAATCCTAAAAGCTAAAAGTTTGGTGGTCAAAGTAGAAGAAAATAAAGTTAAGCTAAAAGTTAGTGGCCAAAGTTTTAAATCCTAAAAGCTAAAAGTTTGATGGTCTAAATTTGGTGGTCAAATTGCAAGAAAATAAAGTTAACCTAAAAATTAGTGGTAAAAAATAAAGTTAACCTAAAAGTTAGTGATCAATACATATATTAAAAATGAATATATATATATATATATATATATATATATATAGGATTTGGTTCAAATGAGAACCTTTCCCCAAATTGAGAACTGAGAGAACCATTCTGGGCCACACATTTCTCTAAGGCAATATACACATATGTATAACTGAAATTTTTTTTTTTTTTTTGGTATATTTTTTTCAGTATACACATGTGTATAATTGCATTATACACATATGTATAATGCAATATACACATATGTATAACTGAAATATACACATATGTATAGCTGAAAAATGCTATATACACATATGTATAATTGCTATATACACATATGTATAATTGACATATACACATATGTATAAATGAAAAAAAATTCAAAAAAAAAAAAAATTTCCTTGCATAAAAATGTGCGACTAAAAAAAAAAATTTTTTTTTTTTGCCTTTATATGAAATGTGTGGCCCAGAATGGTTCTCTCAGTTCTCAAATAGGGGTTGGTTCTCTTAGGATCCCTACCCTATATATATATATATATATATATATATATATTAAATTAGAGACACTGTTCAAGTGTCTCTAATTTAATAGATACATATAATTTTTCTTCACACTTTATAAAAGTTACATTTTTAACCCAAAACTTTTAAAAATCACTTTCCACCCCTTCTAGGTTGCAAAATATCTTTTCAACACTCTATATTTTACAAACTACACTTTTCTTCGCACTTAAGAAAAATGATAGGTTTTACATAAACTAGTAGACTTTATTAAGTAAAAATTCATGTCAAGTGTTTTTAAGACTTCTTGACACTTCTTGACACATAATATAAATAAACCATTATTATTATTATGTTCATATCATGTTAGGAAGTCCATTTGTCCAAATTTTGTATTTTAAAAGTCCATAACTTTAGTCTTGTGTAAGATCTATAGTCCATATATAAAAAATTACAAGTATATTGTTAACTAGATTTTAACATATTCTTCATCATCTTTATAACCATATTTGTATGTAATGTTCTTGTCTTTGTGATTTTATCCAACACATCAGCTTAATCTTCAAGAATAATAATTTTTAAAACAACAAAATCCATCACCATGATCCTACACATTCATGGCCTAAACACACAACCCCCTTCATTTTGTTTCAAGAAAATACTTAAAATCTTTGATTAAAAACCTTTTATTTAAATCTTCCAAACAACTTGCTAAGTTAAACTTTTTAACTATACTTGATTAAGGATTAGGAGAGTTTCTACTAGCACTAGGCTAGGGAAGATCACTAGAATCACAAAAGGAAACGTGGCCTTTAAGTGTGTTCTTCCTAATATTAAGCTCCATGCCCTTAACACGCACTTAATCAAGGTTGGTTCAGTTATTTGGAAGTAGTGGATGTTAGAAAAACATAATGGTGGTGGTGGGCTACGGCCGTAGGTAAGCAAAGGGAGGAGAAGAATGATCCTAAATAAACTATAACGGCCCTTATATAACCAAGGATCCAAGCCTTATCCCAACATGCTTCAAATCAAGGAACATCAGTTTATAATATTCAAGGAACAAGTTCACATCAAGAGGACAACTAGGGGGTTACGGTGGCAGCATTGTTGGAGGTTTAGGGGGTCATACCCGTTAGTTGAAAGTGTAAAATATCTACTAAAGTCAAATTATAATCTAATTATGGTTTTTGGGGTCTTTAAATACTGGCATTCGAGAAACTAAAATATCATCAAATAAGCCTTAACAAATACTAATTTGGGCTTTCGTTAAATAATTTGCAAGTTATACTTGTAACGAGCGCGCTACGTGAATTTTATCAATTATCCGGAGATTTAGGTTTTGAGCTTCCAGTTAGGGTTTTGGAACTTCAAAATACTTATTATAAAGTAATAATATCATTATTTAATATTCTGGGCATTTGGGATTGTTTCGCTTATTAATTCTTTTACCGAGTATCACCAAAGTAACGGTCCCGTACTAGTTTACTTTCACACAGCTACGGCACTTTTCTAATTAAACCAATGTATATTGGTGCATCAAATAGGGATTTTGGTATTCGCTAAAGAATAATCGAACACAATTAAATTATTTCAATTAATTTAGTTAATTACACATCTTAATATTGTGCGAAATTACCTCGGTTTTGCCAGTTTTCATAAGTCCCAATACAATCCTATGGTCGGATTTTGTCAACTCATGCCTGTTATCCTGGCAACATTGTAGCCCTGCGCCCCCAGCCACGCTTCGATGTACGTAACTGTGTTTCCGCCGATGGTGGTATGGCACAACCACACCTAATAACACATGATCTAACACATTGTCTAAGGGATGAATAATGATTAATGAGTTGGTAAACATAAAAACTCACTAACCAAGTATATAATCGTTGTAATCTAAGAATACCTCAAAGTGTAAGGAATGTATGATTTACCAATTCAGATGTGAATGCTCTAGAATGTGTAATTTTAGCATACCAAATGCTTTTTGTTTTCATAAACTAGTGGGGACCCTCGCGCTTCGCTGGGGCTTTCGATCAATATCAACTCGATTCATTACAGTACCATTACGATACCAGAACTCGTTATAGCAATCGTAGCATGTTTTACATCTATTGAAACCTTAATAATTAATACTCGTACCGGTAATGATTATTTCGATCATCATCGATTCGGTTCGCCACGACAACAGTATGGTACCGCAACTCGATATAGCTTACGATACAAAAAACTTTATTGCGAATACAACTCTCTATTCAATGAATTTTTCGTCGATACGTCAAGAAAACCATAAAACGAATACGGTACCCATACCGATATTATTTAGTTGGTATATGTTCTGTTTATGACAATAAAAACAAAAAAAATCAGTTGTATTTGACGTGTTTGAATTGTACTTTTATCGAAAATACTTAAAAAAAATATTGCAAGGTGAAATTAAATATCAAAATATAAGTAAAAGGTTAGTATAATAATTAAATATTATTAAATTAAAAAAATAAAAGTTAAATAAAATGGAGTACTATTCATGATTACGTGATTTAGGTTTTGAGCTTTCAATTATGGTTTTGGAACTGCAAAATACTTAAAAAGTGATAATGTCATTATTTAATATTCTCGAAATTTGGGATTGTTTCGGTTATTAATTCTTTTACCGAGTATCACCAAAGTAACGGTACCGGACTAGTTTACTTTTACACAGCTGCGGCACTTTTCTAATTAAACCAACGCATATTGATGCATCAAATAGGAATTTTGCTATTCACTAAAGAATAATCGAACACATATAAATTATTTCAATTAATTTAGTTAATTACACAACTTAATATCGTACGAAATTACCTCGGTTTTGCCAGTTTTCATAAGTCCCAATGCAATCCTATGGTCGGATTTTGTCAACTCATGCCTGTTATCCTGGCAACATTGTAGCCCTGCGCCCCCAGCCACGCTTCGGTGTACGTAACTGTGTTTGCGCCAATGGCGGTATGGCACAACCACACCTGATAACACATGATCTAACACATTGTCTAAGGGATGAATAATGATAAATGAGTTGGTAAACATAAAAACTCACTAACCAAGTATATAATCGTTGTAATCTAAGAATACCTCAAAGTGTAAGGAATGTATGATTTACCAATTCAGATGTGAATGCTCTAGAATGTGTAATTTAAAGCATACCAAATGCTTTTTGTTTTCATAAACTAGTGGGGACCCTCGCGCTTCGCTGCGGCTTTCGATCAATATCAGCTCGATTCATTACAGTAGCATTACGATACTAGAACTCGTTATAGCAATCGTAGCGTGTTTTACATCTATCGAAACCATAATAATTAATACTCGTACCGGTAATGATTATTTCGATCATCATCGATTCGGTTCGCCACGACAACAGCCTTTTTCACCAGATTACCTAGGTGACCCGTTTATATTTTACCTTTGCCAAACACAACATGATAACACACCATGACCTGTGAGGCTAAACAGGAACACGATAACTTATCGTGTCATTTTTTTTAAAAGGAACACGAACCTGTTTATAACAGGTTAACATGACAAGACCTATTTAGAAACGCTATAAATATCAAATATTTTGGATTTTATATTCAATGTATAATCAAAATTATAAATTATTTATTTTGCATCCTATTCTTTTAAATAAAAATTATTAACATGTCTTAACAGATGGTTAACAAGTTAACAGGTCAAAAATGAAACCCGTTAAAGTCATGTTATCATGTTTGTGTCTAAAATTGTCAGCCATAGGTCTAGTATCCGAATCCAACCCACCACCTACTTCTTTACCTATCTATTTGTCCCTTCTACTAGTTACCCAACCCGCCTATTTGTTCACATTTACTGGTAGCCAAAAGAATGAATGTCCAAACCAATTTTAATTTTTTTTTTTTTCGGGGAACATAATTAATATTTATTTTCAGCAAAATACGAAAATTACATCATAATAGAGGGTAGACGGGCAACAAGCTGCGCCGCCACCCCTTTCTGAATTGCGAACCCTAGTCTACTAAAGACAAATCCTTGCCCCCTGGGGATGAAACATTGCTGTGGACGACCCGTTGGACCCTGGTCAAGAAACGAATAGCTTCTGGCGCCAGGGAGCCAAAGGTGTCGAAGGCCAGAGGGATAAAGACATGTTGGTTATCTGCACAAGCTTTAGCGTGTTTATCTACTTTCTTTGATTCCGCCTTTCTCGATGCTTGCCCAGCTACGAACCCTGTTTCCCTTAACCCAACCAGCGGAGATACCCCGGTGAGGTCCACACAGGCATTTGTTCGATTTAACATGTAATGTTCATTCTCATTCATTTCTTAACAATAAAATAAAACATAATAGAATGCAGGCACATAAACTGAATGGTGACTTGTGGGAGTAAAGTTGGAGAACTTCCATTATGAAACTCAACTGATACAAAAATTGTCCAAAATGTTACAATATGCAACTCTACCAACAAAAAACCTACACCTCAATTAATAGGCACACTTCCATCGACTGTAAAAACAACCTTAACTCCATAATTACGTTGCACAACCGAACCGTAACTAAACTGAATATGGCAGTTAAATAGTACAGAGAAAGCTGAAATAAGTCAAGCAGGTGTGGTTGTGGCTGATTGGTCAGCCAACCACTGCCAAACTCTCACTTCTCCTGTTCCATCTCCAGTGAAAAAAATATTAGGCCCGCCGTGTATGGATCGAATCTCTTGTTTTGCGTATATCTTTCCCCTCTCGGCAAACCTAAATCAAAATAGCAGTAGATCGATAATTTGTGTCGATGTGGGTCAAGTTAATGTGGCGGATCTAAACCAAGATTTCAGGGGTAATGTTACGTAATTAATGTAAAAATAAATTACGTTATGGGTAACGTGATACAAAACATGTAAAAATAAATTAAAATACACTACGCCAAAAAAGTTGAGGGGTAACGGACGTTACCCCTGCTAACCTTCTAGATCCGCCTCTAAGTTAATGCATAAGTTATCTATAAAAGATGAAGAAATAAGAAACAAGATGTGTTTGCTGGTCAACCCAGCAAACAAGATGTATTAAAAGTAAACTGTTTTGAGCCGCTTCCATGGCCACCTGTTGTGCCACAATCTAATGGTGTGCTAAATTAATCAAACTTGAAAAAAAAAACACAATGAAAACTTACGATGGTAGGTCATATGCACGAACAGTGTTGTCATTACAAGAGCACAGCAAGACCGGCTTGGATTCTAGATCATGCATCCCGCATAAATTGAGCAGGCCCTACTCCAGAGAAAACGAAGAAATTAGGCTGCATGAAATCCAACACAAATATATGCAAAAACTAGAAAAAAAAATGGGTATGACTTATAAAACTGTTATTCTGAACTGCAGTAATGTCATGTAACCATCATCTAACAAGCAGACCGTAACGCTATGCAACAAAAGCGACATTTTGACTATAAATTTATTGTATACCTTACAAAAGTGAATTCAATATGAAACACATAGGATACTTGTGAGACTTTAAGAATCTCCATGACCGGAGCCCCCTTGTGTGCTAAGCAGTTAATGCGGTAAAATATCGGTTATCGGTCAAAGACCGATATTTGATATATCGATTATCGCGGTGAGATATCGGTGGGATATCGGTACGTGTATATACATATATATTATATATATAACACTAAAACCTATATAATAATAATAATAACAATATTAATAATAATTACCATTACTAATATAATATATATACTTGATGAAATTAAGTAGTGTTTGTGTTGGGCTGTGATTAATCAGAGTATGTGTGTTGTGTTGTAATTGGACCAATTTTTCTATCATGTGCTACACGTATATAGTGGTGATCATCTCTTTTTCAGTTTTTCCACTCACCTCTCTTCAGACAACATTACATCATCATCTCATCGTCTTTCTTTCCTCCCAACTCTCTCTCTACAACTTTCGTACCTTCTGTTGATTAACATTATCTTCAGTAACAATCATACGATTATACAAATAGTAAACTTTCGTGCCTTCTTCTGTTCGATTGCTTGCTGATTCTTTGAAATGAGGAGCAGAGGAGGTTCGATTGGTTGCTTATTCACTGAAATGAGGAGCCAGAGGTGGGCCGCTTCTTCTGTTTATGAGTTTTAGGATTCGATTTCTTGTTTTGTTTGTATCGATTCCTTCTTCTGTTCGATAACTTGTTGATTAACGATATCGGTCTAACAACCGATATTTGGAAGCATGTATCGGCCGATATATCGGTCATCTCAGCCGATATTATCGGTTCCGAGATAATTACCGAGATTTCAAACCGATATGGTCCTGACCCACCGAGAACCGAGATTCCACCGAGATATCACCGAGATCTCGCCGCGATTAACTGCTTAGCTTGTGTGTCCCAACTTAAATTGGAAAACCTAGAGAACTGCATATACTATGTAGTTATGACCATATATAGTGCAAGAGATAAAAAGAAGTGGTTATGCGTTACATAACTGCTTTATTATTGAAAAGCGTGATCGATATGGTTATCGCAGCAATTCTCTACCTAAAATCGATTAATGGGACAGCTTAACAAAGATACTACAGACATAAATTTGAGGTCCGTTAGGTAGTGAGCAATAAGCATAAGGTTTCCTCAGATGGGTCAGTGATTACAGAGTAATTGATTAATTGATATAGGTAGTAAGGAGTCGACAAGACAAGTGTAAAAATAAATACAGAAACATCAGGTTTCATGTACTGAATGTTACCTTCCAATATAGCATTTTAATCTACTTCCTAGTATAATCTTTATCCAAAGTCTAGACACAAGCCAGCTCTCATAGTGAAGCATCAGAATGTGATTGGATTCCCAACTCCAAAAGTCATCTCTCAGCTCTCATAGTGGAGCATCAAAATGTGATTGGAGCTCAAAGGCCAGCATCCAAGAAACAACAGAAGACAAAGAAAGAGATTCAAAGGATAAAACGGACCCAATGAAAAAGTTTCTGTAACGATGTTCAAATCGATAAAGCCAAATAGCAATTCCAATTGATAATTACTATCAGCTATCTTAACAACAGAGCTACAACTGCATTTGCTCTCCTCCTAACATAAATAAAATGACCTGTAATTGTCTTAACAAATAACAAATATAAAGGGTGTTGACATTCTCTGGTCTAAGCGAAATTGTTAAAGGCAAAGGACACGCTAATGTGCAAAGGGGTCCTAGCGCGAGGCGCGAGCATCATGAATACAAGTTGCATCATAATGGAAAAAAGAAAAATTAAAACTATATATACAACTCATAGCATATAGCATTTGAAAGTATCAAAGTTCAATTCCATACTTCAGATTCAAAACATAGCTTTATATAGAAAAATGTAGGCTTACTTCAATATCATGCATAAGCTAATGATAATAATAACTAACAACCAGTATAAAACATAAATATACGATAAATATCTAAAGTGATTTAAAACAAGCAGCCTCACATAGGTCTAACCGTCCAACAATATCAAGAAAACAAAGTAATAGAAAAGTATGAACTATAGGAGGATTGACAATATCTATGAAACATAAAGGCATGTACAGTATGAATAAATACAGAAATTAGAAGTTGAAAAGAAAAAAATTAAACTTGAAATTAAACAATAATATGTTCATAGCAGATGACTGAGCAGGTTTATTGCAAATGCATGTGACGGATTCACTGAGGGACAGTGGGCAGAGACATAAAAACACATAGAATAACATGATTGAAAAAAATATTATACAGCTTTCTTTAAATGATCCTGAACTTACAACGCTCCAAAAAACCTGGGAAAAATGAAATAACTATATCTGATTTTTTTCTTTCGAATTGCATTATGCAACAAGCCTTTTCTATCATTCATTAGTTCATCCAAAAATGAGTAACTTTCAAGGCGGTTCTCGTTTTGTTCTCAGTTCACTGGATAGTTTTTAAAATGTTTTCGAGCGGTTTTTTACTTTTTGTTTCAGAATCCACTCATGATTTTAACTCAAGACTACAGGACTAGCTTCTCAATAATTTATTTGGACGCATAACAAGTAATGTATCTTTCAATAGTTTTCAAATGTTCTCGTTGGCCTTCATTGGTGCTCAAAGTTCATTTCGGTATCATTTGTTTCTCTAGGTAAATCGGGAAGTGTGAAAAGGCCTACCCGTGTTTGATCAGAATCGGATCATTAACCTCCAAATATATATAAATTATTATTTTTGGCCAAGAAAAAAATTAGGTCTGCATAGCTCCTTAGAAAAATATATGGTAGAATTTGGCAAAATGAATATTAATTTTTGTTCTTACGCAAGAGGGTAGTAGCTGTAGAGACAATATATGTAAAACCCAAAAGCAAGTGGGACAAAAACAAATAGAATGCTTACACCCCTGAAGAACTTCCAACTTTCCATTTGATTATACAATCAACCATATGTAAAATAATAATTAAAAAAAACAGATAACGCTAAGTTTTGGAAAGAAAAAAAAATAGCCTTTATTTCAAGTACAAAATATTCGCTTCCAGAGTTCCAGCAAACCAAGTTTGATCAATTTTAAATTTAGAAAATTAATTGTGGAGTATCAAGCACTAAATTATATGGATAGGTAAGATAGTGGAATTAAGAAGCTAGCATACCTCTTACAGAAAGACTGATCCAAGACACTTCCCGATTTGTTGGCGCAATTGATTCAAAACATACAAGAAAGAAAGATCGCACAGAGGTTTTTGGAAGAGGAGACTACTCCGACTCTTTGATATTATTAATATACCAGAAATTTTGCACATCAATTACAATCCCTAAGAATCCTACTTATAATAAAGTAATACCTCAATGACCAAGTCTCCTAATCCCATTTGGAAACTATTTTCCTTAGTTCAAATCCGTACCATATACTAAATAATACCAACTAAAAGGCACCATGCCCAAATAATAAATAATAATAATAATAGACCTAACAGTTATCAACTAAACCGACTCCAAACATTGACCCGTGAGTCCGTGACCCATGTGACCCATGTGACCCATGACCACAAACATGATTAGAACCATCACGATTAACATACCTAATGAATTACTAGGGGTACATAGTCACAACTATCTATTTATAAACTAAACCGACTCCAAACATTGACCCGTGACCCATGACCACAAACATGATTAGAACCATCACAATTAACATACCTAATGAATTACTAGGGGTACATAGTCACAACTATCTATTTATACTGCAACTTGTACCCTATTGTATAACTTTTACCATTAATTTGGTATTTAGAGGTCCTTCATAATGTTCTTCACCAATGATATAGATTATAGAATATATCTGATACTGTGTCTAAAAGATCTGTCGTTTCAAATTTTCCATTTTACTATAAGATAATCTTCCTAAAAAACAGGCAGCAAAATCTAAGTCCTATTAAATGCATCTTATAATAGCACAGGTTATCTATGTTCACAGGCCACAGCACATCCAAGATAAGTGTTAGTCAGGTTATAGACCATAATAAGGAAAATACCCTCTACCCAAAGACGTAATAGGCATAATCTAAGTATATAACAGACCAATCAAGAACATAAAGCTATGACCAAAAAAAGAAGCCAACATCACATATGCAAATATCCAGATAAAAAAAACAGTTTGATCTAACATACATGATCCTCATTATGTGTGTAAGTTACTTCCAAGTTTCCACTCTCTGTAGCCGCCCACACCTGCATTAGTAAGCAAAATAAGCAATCATAGAGTAAAAACCTACTTCATAGATTAGAAAGTGATGTGCCAAAACCTTTATTGTTTTGTCCAGTGAACATGATAAAAGAAATTGATCCCAGCAAAGAACTGACATCACAACATTGCTGTGGTCTGTTAACGTCTGAAGACACTGCAAATTCTCAAGATTCCAAACCTGAAAGCAAGTTAGGCAGATAAGCGAACGAACTAATCATAAATGGTGTAAAAAGTGAATACCTACAAACACTTTTGCTTTCTTGAGTCCTATATATAGTTATCGTGCTAAATATAACTAAAAAACTACATTACTACAAGGATAATCTAACTCTTGAAATAAAATAATAGATGCATGCACATTATACTTTATAAATACACAAAGGGTGACTTTATACCCACTTGCCCTGCTCAACTCATTTCCACTTTAGCTAAAAATTATAATTGTACCCATTTGACCCGTTGGTGAAAAGTACAACCTGAATCCGCCAATCAACCCGTTCTGATACTATACAATTGTTAAGCAAGTACACTTATGCAACTGTCCTTTTAAGAAATAATATCAGCAATACCATCTCAAAGTAAACTCACTCGTATAGATTTGTCCATGGAACCAGAATATAATCTATTAGCTCCAACAACTAGTGTCACAACAGCTGAGGTGTGCCCCTGAAGTGAGGCAGCTGGTTCAAAACAGTTGGTAGCAGCATTATACTTCCACGCCAATATACTCCCGTCCTGATGCAAACACCAGTGAGTACAACTAACAAGCAAACCACTATTACTCATCAATGGTCATCATCCACAAAAAAATATACCTGTGTACCAGCAAAGAGTAACTCATTTCCTGCAGCCAGTGAATAAACTTGCCCAACAGGTCCATTAAGACTCAGCTCTGCAGAGGTTTGCACATTCCACGCCTGTAACGTTGTGGCAACATTACAAATAATAAGACAATCATAGCATTTTCTATGCATAAACAACACCAAGGTACTTACTTTGACAAGATTAGGCAGACCCACAAACATCCATGGGCCTTCACTGAGCATGCAGCCCACTTCGCCACCCACTTTAATAACCCCTGCACACTGTAACAAAAGTACAAAACCAAAAAATGTGATATATAGTCAAACAGAAATTAAACGCATTATAGCATAAAACAGTCGTGAACATATAGCAACCTGTCCAGATTGGCAATCCCAAACCCGCACAGTCTCGTCTCTACTCCCTGTGTACAATTTATCAGACCCAACTGGTAGTGCAATACCACTAACAACCTGTAAAATTAATCAACAAAAAAAATACATTTTTACATAAAGCAAAAAGGATGCTATTATACTACAACGCCCCAATCGTCATACGAGCCATAGACAACAAAATAGGGTCATGCAGGTCGTATGACATTTGTATGTGGTGTGTGCTGTCAGTCCACCCCTTCTGTGTCAAATCATATGGCCCATATGATTTGTAGGAACACCAACTCATACTACCTATATAACATTGTGGCCCGTATTGTTAGATATAGTAAATCAAACTTAGTTTTATTATTATTTGTATTTCTTATGTTTGTGTGTATTTATTTAAACATTGCTACTTATCTAGGATTAGATATTAGATGTTGTAAATATTATTGTCATTAGAAATGTGCAGTCGGTTGATAAGGAATACAAGAGGCGTGACTAAAGGGGCATCGGACTCTTTCGGTTTGTTTTCAAGAGACACAACTCTTGGACAAAGTAACGGTTATGGTTCCCTCCAAAAGTAACCAACTTTACCCACCAATAACTGCTCCTAAACCGTATGCACTTAGGGTATAAATATGTACACTTCGATTACTTGTAAACTATCAAGACATTGAAACAAATATCATTGTTTTCTGTCCAAATATCTGAAAGTTTCTTTGCATTCAAGATCATCATTTGATCTTTATTGTGTGTGTAATTCAAGTGCAAGTGTAGTGTTTTATCAATCATCGATCAAGGGACAACACGTATGACCAGTCAGTAAAACACCTCATACAACCCAATATAACCCTTTTCACCATTAATAGGCCCATCTGACCACACAGCCCCGTATAAACATTATACCCAGTTTTTCACTTTGTGGTGTAAATTTTTACTGAAAATACCCTAAAGTATTATATGTACCGAGTACAAGCCCCTTACTCTTTTTTTTTTCTTTAAAACTTTCGGCCCCTATTTAAACATTCAAGATCATATGACCACACAGCTCTGCATAAATATCATGGCCCGTATGACAAGTCAGTAAAACATTAAAACTCAATGAAAAAGATATACCTTCTGGTGACCTTCAAGCTGCGTCAACATCGCGAAACAAGTTCCCGTACACCACGAATGCAAGTACCGGCACTTATCACCGTAACTACAACTACCCTGTACCCAAAAGTTACAAAGCTTATCCTTCTTAACCACATTATTAATATTATTCACCACATTCCCTCCTCTTCCTCCACCACCACCCCTACCCCACGTATTATTAAAACCGGCACGTCGAACCACAGTCACCGACCGTGGATCATCATCCGTGGCGAAGCCATAGGGCCGCTTAGACGACGTCGTTCCGTTGTTATCCGGAGGAGGAGCGGATAACTCCCTGTGTAAAAAGGGACAAGGGAACCTATTGCAGTTGCCTGCTCTCCAATGGAAACATACTTTCTGGTTTCGATTATCGGTTTGTTGTTGATTGGGACCTAATCTGTTGAACACTCGTTTGCCTCGTCCGTTGAAGTCCATTTAAATGAATGGGTTGTTGGTTAGGTTAGGTTAGGTTATGTGTGTGATCATTACAAGAAATGGAATTGAAACGAATGTTTGTTGTAGCAGAATAATAATAATATTAATAATAATAATAATAATATTGAAGCAGTGAGGAATAATGGAGGATTTGAATATTGAGGATATAGCTAGGGTTTAAACGGTACAAAATCAAGAACCCTAAATCAAGATTTCTATGATTAGGGATGAATCGAAAAGGAGAGAGTTTAATGTTAGGATGTGTGATTGTGCGGATCGATATTATAATATTCAACGATTTTGGGCCGTTGATTATGTATTTGTATCGCACACCTACGATGAGATCAGCATTCGATAGTGAATACATGTACCGATAGATTTGATACCACATTGGGTACTCTTTTTTTTTTTTGGAAGGCGAAAATTCTATGTTGCGGCAGAGATCATCGCAACACCCCATAAGGGAGTTCCCCAGCCACTCTACAATGGTCGGACTATGTTGTCTTAACCGGGTCCACGCTGACGCGAGAGTGGCCGGCCCACAAGCGAGTCGAGGCTGCGCATAAGGGGCACTAAGGCTTCCACCCGGAAAATTTCCCGCCACCTGCCACTTGACAGATGTTGCACCCTCCACAAGAGGCAAGCCTCTCTGGAGTAAATGCACGGTAGTAGAAAACCGGGGGGCATCAAAATCGAACCTGGCACCTGCAAGCAGGCTAGTTTCGACCATCACTTGGCAATACCCCCAAATGAAGCTTATGGGAATCGAACTCAAAATCTCCCAAAGGAGATTTGAGCTGACAACCATTGAGCCACAAGTGGGGGATACCACATTGGGTACTCACCTTTTTAAAGTTTCAACATCCGTAAATCCGTAATGGTTCGGTACAAATATTATATAGCGTGAATTTTTTTGTAACAAATACTGGTATCGTATTTAGTTACGGTACTCACTGTTGTTGAAAATTCCTTATTGGTATGGTACCGATCTCATCCCAAATTAGAGGTTCATAAAAAACACTTAGGGGCTATTTGGTAACCTCTTAATCAGCCTCTTAACCATTCAGATCTGAATCATTCACAGACTGTTTGTTTCAGCATATGAATTGAATGATTAAGTGCTGAACCATTAAGCTAATAAGGGATGTTGAATGATTCAGCTATTAACCATTCATAGTCTCTTAACCATTCAGACCATCTTAATGATTCAGCACTTAATCAACCAAACAGCCCCTTACTTGTAATTCGATTCGAGAAAAAAAGGAACCAACTATTTTTGTACATGAGAATTTTCTACCCGTAACCAATCTCGACCCTACCTGTTGGGTACAGATAAGGTATACATTTTGATCTCAATACTCGTACCCAGGGGCGAAGCTTGGTTCTTAAATCGGCGAGGGCCGTACTCAAATTTTTTCGGTCGGTAGTGGCAATTCGGCGGGGGCACCGAACTCAATTTACCTACGAAAATCGTAAATTTCCACTATTGAGCCAAAAAACAGGGGCGGCCAGGGCCACCCCTGGCCCTAAATCCTTCGCCTCTACTTGTACCTGATTTATGCTCAAAAATACCTGGAACCGGTTATACCGTATTCCCGAATCCGATTTTACCCTTACACAATACTGGTTTTTTAATACCCGATAGATTACCCGAAATCTTAAAGTATATTTTTATGTTTAGTTTACTGCTTTTATATTTAAGTTTTTAAAAAACGCATATTACAAATCAAATAATTTATACTTGAGTGAATTTAACTATGTATTAATTTAGAGTGACATGAACAGTGTAATTTCATTTTTGAGTCATCATACCACCTGTGCATCATAGTGTCATTTCACTTTTGAGTCATCATACCACCTATCCATCATCCAAGCCATCCACCTACACTCCTCTCATCTATACACATGTATGTATGCCTCTTTTGACTCATCATTATCTTTCTTTATCAACACCCCCACCCTCTTTCATTTCACATCCCTCTCTCTTTCTCTCTCTGAGCTTTTACTCCAACGATGTTATTTAATTTCGTTGCGTTTAGAGGTTGTTTTTGTCTTGCTTCTCTTTGAATCGTTTACTCAGCGATAATGGTTGCCTGCTGCTTGGCATGGCAACTACGGTTGCAGCCGCGGCGGCACTAAGTCGTGCTTTGTTGGTAACGATGTTCAGTAAGTGTGCATTTGAGATGATTTTGAATTGTAAATCTGAGTATTTTTTTCTGTAACTTTAATGAAATGGTTTCGTTGTTTCTGTTGATGGTGGTGACGGATCTGTCACCTAATTGCAGTGGACGTGGCCGCCGAGGGTCGGTATGGTTAGCAACAACCTTTGTTCCTGATCCCGGTTATGCGACAACCGGTATTAATATGGTTTTGTGTGGGTGGTAGAGATGAAGTAGGGTAGTGATTGGTCAAAGAAAAATCTGATGGTGTTTGCTGGGTTTTTTGAGTTTTGTAAATGGAAGAACATTTATGGTTTTTACTTTTTTTTTATAGGGGAGAGAACGATTGGAGTGGTGGTGGTGAGAAATAGGTGGATCGTAGCGGTGTCGGTTAGTGGTGTTCGGTGGTGGTGGTGGTGGAGTCAAAAGGAAGGACCATTTTGTGGTGGGTGATTTAGTGTGTGATGTGTGTGTTGAAGAGAGAGATTAGTTTGGTGTGGTGAAATTATTTTGGGGGATTGGATTACATTATGAGATCAAGATATTGTTCTACTTCTATTTTATAAAAACAAAAGTACACGAGTTTATAAAAACATAAGTGTTTCATATAAACAAAGAAAAGTGTAATTTTACAAAATAAGATTTTTTCATAGAATAATAAATTATTCATGTACCCTTTTTTCTGAAACTGACACTAATAATTTTTGCATTTTTGTGTTTGTTACTGCATGTACCAAATAGGAGATTATTATTAAAACTTTGTTATCCAACCTAATGCACAGTTTAAAGGATTTTGATTAAAGGATTTTGATTGTTTTATTCTTTTTGATGTTTCACTTAAAATTAACTAACCTATAATTACTAATTTATTACAAACTATATATAGAAGAAGTTTTCTAAAAACGATTTTTTTCAATGGAGTCCAAAGTAAGCAAACTATATTGATGTTAAACTTCTTTGCAAACAACCGCAAAAATTGCAATATGCATGTGAAATTCCTTTTGAAAGTGTTGTTAATGGGCGCAACAATGCTCGATGATTTATTGCTCGATGGTGATAAACCGCTTAACGCGCCGCAACGCGCGCGGAAATAAAACTAGTTTATGTAAATATATTTTATTTTAGTTGTTTTTACAAATTACAAAAATCAAATTTAATTTTAACAAACTTATTTTTGTGTAAAATAATAAATTATTTTTAAAAACTGGGTATTAATACCGGTTCCAATACCCGGTTATACTGAAACTCAATCATACCCTACCCGGATATATAGGATATTGTTTTCCTCC
This sequence comes from Ambrosia x helenae, assembly GCA_030844895.1. Classification (NCBI taxonomy): domain Eukaryota; kingdom Viridiplantae; phylum Streptophyta; class Magnoliopsida; order Asterales; family Asteraceae; genus Ambrosia; species Ambrosia x helenae. Next base: position 47,355 of record JAUTDX010003506.1, read on the forward strand.
TTAATACATGTACATGAATCCTACCCGATTTCTCTCAATACTCAATTTTCAACACCCGATCATACCCAAAATCGGGTATTAAAAAAGCCGATTTGTGCACCTCTATCTGTTGTATGTATATTTTTTATATTAACTAGTGGTATTACAACCTGCGCGTGTTGCGGCGCGGTAATCGCCTATTGCTAATTGACACCGGAACTTTTCCCTTGATCGGTGTTGGTTCAATTTGTTATGTTACCGATATCGCAACCGGAAGAGAAAACCAAAAAACAAAAACAAAAAACAAACATCCAGCCATAAAAAAAATCTTAAATCATAAAGAAGTTTAAAACAATCCTATTTTTTCTGGACAATAGAAATGGTGCAACTCTATTATCAATTAGACTTCAGAAGTTCACATTTATGTATATCTAACCAACATCACTTACCTCAATAAACGATTATAACAAGAAGAAAGACAAATATAAACCTATTTAACCAATGTAAACACCCACAATATCAAGAGCACAGGCGAAGCCTCCCCATATATGAACAAACTTATCTTGTCCACATGGGAGATCACCTCTCAGAACCAAAACATTCTCAATCATATCCTTCTAGTTCCCACACCAAATTATGCACCTTCCTTGTTATCTCCAGCGCCAACTCCGTCATAGAGCCACCTTCTCCCCAAGGGATTAAGGAACAAAGACATGAATTCATCTATGTTATTTGTAGTTATTTTATGTGCGTTTTCATTCTATCAGCGCACTCAACTGGACAGGCCTGTGTAAGTTTCCTCTTGTCTACCCATAGGTACATTTGAAACATTGTTACACTACCCCCAAATCGAACACGAAACATGCGCAAAGTGGATTTAGATCTACGCTTGTCTAAAAAAACGCCGAATCAAACACGGAACTTACACAAATAGGATTTGTGAACTTGCCCAGCTGGGTGATCGTCTAAGTAGCTTTCGGTTACAAATGGATGATCATTTGTAGAACTATTGTTTTAGCTACAGAATAATCTTCGTTCTTGTTGTTTATTCTTTTGTAATGGTTAGTGATTAGCATTAGTTCCACCTGAAAGTCAAATCATTAATAATTTAAAAAAGATAACAACTATAGTTTTTTCTACAAAAATAGTTTTCTTCAAAAATTATTAAAAATCATGTTTATATCTATCCAGGGGTTATTCCACTGACATTATTTCGAGTTGTTGATGTTAGCATTTGGCTTAATAAACCTATTGTAATATACCTGTAAATTTAGAGTTCAAAGATTAACCAACTGATTTTGCCAAATCTAAATTTAATTTCTGAGGATTAAAATCATTATCTTCAACCAAAATTCACATAATTATCTAGAAATTTACATCCTATCACAGTATCGTATCATCTTTCATAATGTCCGACTATGCACTCGTCAAATACAAATTATAGTAGAAATGACTAAAATACCTTCAATAATTGAATAAAAACGTATGCTTGGTCTTGAAAAGCGCAAGACGCTTCGTGGTGAGAATCATGTATGTGAGGTGTGTCTGTGTCTACGTGCCAGTCAAAACACCGGAATTCGCATAAATACATACACCCAAGAGACCCCTAGTTTTGGCCCATGATGCATTTTTATTCAGCAACTCTTAAACCAAGATTATATGTGTGGTTTTCATAGGAACTAATTGTAAGTACCCTCCTTTAATCCCTAGTACTTTAAAGATCTATTTACCTTTTATAGCAATATATAGAGCTACACAGATCGATAATCTTGGCCTCAAGATTTAGCTACTTGCAAATTTAGCACTTAAGAGGCTGAAAGAAGCCTTCATGATGTTGAGGAAGCTGGGCCTGGCTCTGATGGTATTGTCCAGATGAATTTACACCTCCTGCCCATGATGGTCCAGTTCTGCTTGGTTTACTGCATAACATTCTTTTAGCTGCAAGAACACTTATTTTATTCAATTTTCTTGAATTATATTTGTATAAGATGTGATTATATAAATCCATTTATGACATTTCCTACTTTATTATGCACAGTGCAAACCTTTGTTAGCTGCAAGCCACATCCTCCTGCAAGTTCAATGCATTTATTTGTTATAAGTTGTGCAATCCGGTTGTTAATCTAGAACTAGATACCTTAGGCTGGTGAAGTATATACTTGCAAAAAAAGTATAATTGAGTCAAGTATATAGTTGAAAAAATAAATATATATAACTAAATCAAATATATAGTGGGAAAAAGAACTTATACCAGATCTAGTGAAACATTACACCATGCCCTGTGATCGCTTCTAAACTCGATCTGCATCGAAGGTATGTTTGATTCCTTTCCGCTTGTTCCTCTTGCTCCCGTTTGCCCCTTTTAATTCTTTTACGTTTTCTGATAACCTAGCCTTAGATGGCCAATTCATTATTCTGATGAAAATTAACAACAAAATATAGACCAAAATCAATAAACCCAAAATTTATCCACCATTGTTGATTTATACTGAGAACTCTTGATCTTGGACCAAACGAACAAAAGATAAGCTCTAATTGATGATAATTAACATGGAAGACAGATCAAATCAAATAAAATCCATGAATAACCATAACTATTTCTTTATACTAAGAATTCTTGATCTGGGAACAAAAGAGCAACAATTATGATGATAATTAATAAAGTACCTAACTATAACAACGTCGTTTATCATGATGCCGTCTATAGCGGCCACAACGGTGACCAACCACCACCGGCGAAAACCCATCACCACCCACCTACCACGCTACAATCACCACCCCCACCATCGGTGCAAAGGCCATTTTTGTCATATCAGCAAACAACTCATTCTCATCCTTACAAACAAAACCGGTGATGGAACGTGAGGCGGGGAAAGCGGCGCACGACGAACAGAGTCATAAATAGTTTTTGTTAGGGTTTGTGATGAAGGTGTTGCACCTTGGTCTGTGGTGGTCGTGGTGACAGTGGGGTAAGAAGATGTACGGTGGATCTCTGAGTCTATCTCTTGTATTCCTTTTTTATATCTAGGTTTTGTAATGAAAAATTGAGACGAAAACTTTCAGAGCTGGGTGTATATGTCTGAAGGGAGGGCACGTGTCTTAAGCCTAAGACCCCAGATGCTTTGCTATCCTTACCTGACATCCATTGCTTTGATACACGTGTAGAAGACAAAAAAAAAATCAATATGAAAATGAGGAGTCTCGAACCTGGGTGCCTCCAATAACAATCAAAGAACCAAACCAATACACTGAGGACAGTTTTTGTAATAAGAAATGAAACAATAGAATTAAATAACTTAAAATACGTAAGAAGCAAACAAAAAAAAAATCCTTTTGTATATCTGGGTTTTATAATGAAAATTGAGACGAAAACCTTATAGATCTGGGTGTATATGTATGAAGGGAGGGCACGTGTCTTAAGCCTAAGACCCCAGATGCTTTGTTGTCCTTACCTGACATCCATTGCTTTGATACACGTGTCGAAGACAAAAAAATCAATATGCAAATGAGGAGTC
>JAUTDX010003507.1:0-40092 GCA_030844895.1 Ambrosia x helenae
ACCTATTTAAATTCAAATTTATACATATAACTATAATAAGTTGATAACCAAACATTTATATGAATAGACCTTTATGTCCACAATATATTACACCACATTTAAATAACATAGATCCACATTTATCTTGTGACAGCTTAGTGTGACACGCTGCTTAGATTAATAGGCCCTTATATTGTTTTAAAAAATGTGGTGTGGCACTAATAGTATAAACCTTTTCATTTGACCTTAAATTGTTTTAAAAGTCACACAAATGATATTTTCATACTGGACCCACTTAATGCTACAAAATATTCAAATTTAGTTGGACATATTACACATGTCACATATCTGCAGAATATTATTTGCCAGCGCCTTCAAGGCAACTAACTCTTTGAATGCAGGGCTGCCCTACCAGTTTGTACATTTTGCACAAGTGTCTCTTCCCTCCAATCAATTATTTAAAGATTTTTATAAAAATCAAATGGTTATTAAATTCCCACTAAGCCCTTTATATATCACTTGATTTTGAACTCAAAGGTATCAACTTTTTTGTTCATGTTTTTCAACATTCACAAGTAACACTCATTGCCACTTTTTAGTTTTTTCTCTTGAGCTTTGTGAATCTTTTTTGATCTTGGGTTGACTTTGAGCTTGACTTTTTGTGTCTTGTTTGGTTAGATGGAGAAATATGAGCCACTGAAAGAGCTTGGTTCCGGGAATTTCGGAGTGGCAAGGTTGGTTAGAGATAAGAGGACTAAGCAGTTGCTTGCAGTTAAATACATTGAAAGAGGATCAAAGGTATATGATTCTGTTTATTGGTAGCGGCACAACTTGTTTCTCATTTGCCTGTCATCCTCCTGTAATTGGCTTTATATTTTTATATATTTGAAGAATAATTCTTTTAAAAAAACCTATTTATTGTTTCAATTTAACTAGTCACTTTAGTATTCAAATGATTATGCTATGCTATGCAATGTTTTAACTTTGAATATAAGCTTGGCAAAAAAGGTGGGTCAGGCCATGTAAAGTTTTGAGCAAAATGGGCTCGGGTCAAAACGGGTTGTTTTAAAAGTTATCAGTTTGGTTAGGGTGGAAACTGAATATGTTTGCTTATTGTAATAATAATAGACATAAAATAATTTAACTTAAAAATATTTCATATTATAGTTTCTTGAGATGTATATAGAAAAGAAAAGTGTTGAAAGGTCAATGGGATAGTGAAAGGATATAGCTTGAAATATTTGGAGATGAATCTTGAATTTATCTTGTAATTTCTCATGTATAAGTTTAGAGGTGCCAATTTTGACCTGTTTGCTTAACGGGTTGATTGGATTTTGTTTGATATTAAACGGGTCGTATAGAAAAAGATTAGCTCAAAGGGGAAGGCTCAACTGGGTTGAAGAAAAGTATACTTTTAATGCATACAACCTCCTAACTCTTTCATTCAAAATTTAAATTTGTGATGTAATAACATTATTTATTAGTAATAATTAATAGGCAAACATTTATAAATATCAGAAAATATGGAAAAATAATGCATGCGGGCGCGGGTCAACCTATCCCAACATGACACGTTTCCATGTTAGTTTAAACTACCCAAACCTATCCGGCCCGCGGGCCCACCCATCTTGTCTAACACCTCTATATGATATATCCATTGTGTTAAAAATGTATCTTTGGCTTTGTGTGACTAATCTTGATCTTATGCTATCCAAAAATGTTCCTTTATAACCAATTTTCAAAAGGTAACACCTCATATTCCTGTTCCAGATTGATGAAAATGTTCAAAGGGAAATCATTAATCACAGATCACTTAGGCATCCAAACATCATTAGATTCAAGGAGGTAACTTTGCGCTTCTACACATATTTGTTCACTCATTTTACGACAAAACAAATCAAGATGATAATCCAAAGATGAATAAAAAGTCAATCTTTATACAAACTAAGGCTTACCAAGGGTATGACGGTCTACAGAACCGTAGTATAAGAAATATAACATTGCGCAGGTTTTCTTAACTCCAACACATCTTGCCATAGTGATGGAATATGCAGCTGGTGGTGAACTCTTTGGCCAGATTTGCAATGCTGGCAGATTCAGTGAAGATGAGGTTTGTACATGTCATGACCCTCTTCGACAAATGAAACCGCGAAAAACTAACACTTTGAAATGATTTTTTTAAACAGGCTCGGTTTTTCTTCCAACAGCTTATATCTGGGGTCAGCTACTGTCATGCAATGGTAAAGATTGTTTCGTTAGCATGCTAATTACTTTTAGTAATTTTGAGCTATTTGTATCATTTTTGTTTCATAATTATTGTTTCTTTTGAAATTTAGGAAATTTGTCATAGAGATCTGAAGCTTGAGAACACTCTCTTAGATGGAAGTCGAACCCCTCGTCTTAAAATTTGTGATTTTGGTTATTCAAAGGTTACAAACTACCTTTGTTAGGACAATTTTTATCTTTTGATGTGAAGTCTTCGATTATATATCATGCAATCTTTGGTCATATTTTCAGTCTGGCTTATTGCACTCTCAACCAAATCGAAAGTGGGAACACCAGCATACATTGCGCCTGAGGTTATATCGCGTAAAGAATATGATGGCAAGGTAATATATCTGTCGCATCTTTTGGTTAGTTTGTATTCTAGCAAAATACTAGATGTGGCAAAATGGTGGGTCACACAGGTTTAGGTAACAGGTCAAAATGGTTATTTTTATGTACGGTTTGGATTGACCCATTTGTAAATAAGTATTGTGTCGGATATGATAACAGAAGTTACATATTTCAGTAATAAGCTAATCGTTTTATGAAAATAATAGGAGGTTTTATACTTTTATACGTTAGAAGACACTTTGGGCGACTAATTGACCCATTCCCTTCATAAGCTAACATTAACAAAAAACGTTTTTACCCTTTTGATCCTGATAAAGAATAAGCATGACCCAAAACGAACACTTTATATGTAAATGGGTTTAATTGCCACACATACAAAAATACGATAATTTTATCTGATTGTCTGTTTTGTGTTAGATTGCAGATGTTTGGTCTTGTGGGGTGACTCTTTATGTTATGCTTGTAGGAGCTTACCCTTTTGAGGATCCCAGAGGACCTCGAAATTTCCGTAACACAATTGGGGTAAGATATATGGAAAACTGTTCAAGATTATCTATATTTGTTCCTAGAAGAATAGAGATAAATGTTGACTTTATGGTCAAAAGTCAACACATGCAATTTCCAGATTCAGAACAACATTATAACCACAGCTTTACAAAATATGTATTATTTAGCTCCAAGTTAATTATATGCATCAGCAAAAGCTTTGAAGAAGTTTAAAAGACTGTAAGATGGAAATTAATTCTTTGACTTAAAAAAGTGTCATGACTCGGTTATAAAATGGGTCTGTTCTTACTATATGCAGAGAATCTTGAGTGTTCAGTACTCGATACCTGATTATGTTCGTGTTTCCAAAGATTGTAGACACCTCCTTTCTCGTATCTTTGTTGCTAACCGTACAAGGGTAACGTTTCTTCCTTAATATAGATGACACGACATGCTGCAAATCGAGCATGTCCTGCCCTTTTCACTCAGCATTTTAGATCTTATATGATATTATAGAGCACCATAATATTTGGTTTGTTTCATAGCATAATATTTAGGAAGATTTTTATAACCGATTGGTTTCCATTAAAAACCAAAACTTTCAGTTTTTTAGTTAACCATCGGTTTTTGGACATAGTTAATCCAGACTCGCAAAACCATAATCGAACTACAAAATTGGGTAACAAAAACAAACCATAACGAAACCATCGGCTTCGAAATTGGTTCATTTATTTGGTTATTCTGTTTTTTCTTCATCCTTGCTTGTATATGAAAAGAAAACATGAAACTAAAGTTGTTAAATCATTTGTAAAGAGGATTACTATAGAAGAAATCAAGAAACATCCTTGGTTTAAGAAAAACATGCCAAAGGAGCTGGTGGAAGGTGAGAGAACAAATTATGCAAACACAAGTAATGATCAATCGCTTCAAAGTGTCGAGGAGATCAACCGGATCATACGAGAAGCTAAAAACTCGTGGGGAAGGGTCCACCAGGATTGGGAAAAACGGTCATGGGAGAGGGGTCGTTTGATCCAGACGACGATGAGATTGATATAGATGATGAGATTGAAACCAGTGGAGATTATGAGGATCATGTTTAAGGTGTTTTTTTTTTTTTTTTTTTTTTTTACAAATACTAAGATTTGTATGTTTAAAGGTGTGTTTTGGGTTGTTAATAGAGAATTTCCTTATGTATACATGGATCAGTTGCATTTGATTTAAGATTTTCTGGTGCATTGTAAAGATACCATAATATAAAGCAACATATATTAGAATTTGGAGTTCATTTAACAGCCAATACAAACTTCATGAAAGTAGAAACATTAGCAAAGCTCTTACTTTAATCTGCAATGCTAAATAATATAATTCATAGCTCAATCTTTTTCAGCATCTTCTCAATGTCATCCTTTGACACCTTTCCACTCCCATCAATTACTATACTCATTTTTTTACCGGTAGATACCAACTCAGCCACAACCTCAAGAATACCATTGATGTCCATGCTAAAGCAAACCTTAACTTCTTGTTTCCTTGCAGGGGCTGGTGGAACGCCATGAATATCGAACTCATCAAGGAAGATGTTGTCTTTCACTTTACAACATTCACCCTGATACACATCGACTGGAATGGATTCTTGGTTATCGTCAGCTGTCACGTAAATTCGCTCTTTCATGGTGGGTATCGGTGTGTTCCTTGGGATTAATACACTCATATATCCTGCTCCGACACTTGTACCAAGGGACAAAGGGTGACATCTAAAAGGATCAAATCCTTCACAACTTTGTTACCAGTACCACTTAAGTTTGCAGCCAACACTGCTGCACCATAAGCCACAGCTTCATCAGCTTTAATGCTTTTGCTAAGTGGTTTCGAGTCAAAAAACTCCCTCAGCATTTGTTGTACCTTGGGAATCCTAGTCGACCCACCAACAAGGACGATATCATCAACTTCATGTTTTTGCATATTTCCATCTCTTAAACAACTTTCCACATGTTCAATGCACTTCTCAAAAAAACCAGCATTTAGCTCTTCGAACTTTGCTCGGGTGAACTTCATTACAAAATCAGTTCCATCATACAAGCAATCAATGGAAATCGACGTTTGTATTGTTGAAGACAATCCCTCTTTGCTTTCTCACAGGCAACTTTCAACCTCCCCATCGCTCTTGCATTTGTACTAACGTCTTTCTTTTGCCTTTTCTTAAATTCTTGTACACAATGATCAACCATCGCCTTGTCAAAATCTTCTCCACCCAAACGAGTGTCGCCCCCAACAGCTTTAACAGTTATGGTTCCTTCCTTGCTGATAGCGAGAAGTGACACATCAAACGTCCCCCCACCCAAATCAAAGATTAGAACGTTTTTTTGGTGTGGGCGGTTTGGATCAGCAAACTTATCTAGACCATAGGCAATTGCAGCCGCTGTAGGTTCATTTATTAAGCGCATGACATTGAGACCAGCTAGTGTACCAGCATCCTTTGTTGCCTGTCGTTGCTTGTCACTAAAGTATGCAGGGACGGTAATAACTGCATCTGTAACAGGTGTTCCAAGGTATGCCTCGGCAGCCTCTTTCAAGTTCTTTAGAATCATGGAAGATATTTCTTCAGCCGAAAACTCCTTGATTCTACCCATCTGTTCAAGTACAATCATTGGTTTATCACTAGATCCTTCGATAACTCTAAAAGGCCATGATTCTATGTCTTTCTGCAATTCGATATTACTGAATCTGCTTCCCATTATCCGCTTAACATCTTATTAACATCAAAACACAAAGTACATAAATTTATCAGCTAGCATCTATGATTTCTATGCGAATGTGTAATAAACATAAAAAATTTTCATAAAATTAACTTACCAAAAACGGTGTTCTCCGGATTCCTCGTGATTTGGTTTTTGGCACCTTCACCTACCAAATGTTCTGTGTCGCTGAAAGCAACACACGATGGGGTAATGGTATTACCCTGTTCATTAGGAAGGATCTCAACACGGTCGTGTTGATCAAACCAGGCAGCAACACAGGAGTATGTTGTTCCAAGATCAATACCGATTGGAGTCGCTTTAACTTTCGTTGACATCTTGGTATAAGGAATAAATGCAATGAATACAGATTGTAGTAATAAAATTCCACAAAAAAGGATCAGAAACTATAGTTATATCAGTTATTTAATTGTTTTTCTTAAACTTGAAACAATATAATCCAGTAGCTAGCATGATATAGGGGTGTCTTTAGTTTCTTTTCACAAAAGATGCAATTTAACTACAATATATTGTCTCCTTTTTCTTTTTACTTTACTTTTCTACTACTTAATTTTCTTTCTTTTTTCATCTTTTATGACTAGACATCACACTAACATAGCAACAAAACAAAGTGTACAATTCCATAAAAGAAAACTAATAATTTAAAAAAGTAACAACTTAAGAGTTAAGATGAAAGTCCTAGTGAAATTTTCAAACAAGATAGGTGAGGTATAGAATATAGACGATAAATTTAATGGGGAACAATCAAGGAACTCACATTCGAATTGAAACAAAATAATTTGCAAGACGAACTTATTTTCTCTAGATTTAATGGACGAAGTAATTAGTGAACGTATGGACTAGTAACGCATAACACGTTTAATAAAAAAAATATTGATCGACTATCATTGAGAAATGATGTTCCCCGACAAGTTAGTTGTACGCCTATGGTTACTAAAGATTACAATGATAAAGCTATGAGCATACATTGCAACGGATAGTGGCGCATCGAGTGCCAGCCATTGCAGGAAAGAAAGGAGACTTGTTGCAAAGTGCAAAGTCTATTGTATGGTCGGCTTCCATCACCATCTTGTTGCCAACGAATTTGAGTTAGCCATATCACGTGCATAGGTTCCATCACACCCCATATGGCTCATTGTCCATAAACTGACAACACATATCATATTATAGTCACGCTCACCCATCGAGTGATCATCACCACTCCTGTCGCCCAGATGTGACGCTCCCATAAGGCATGTAATAGACCTAACTACTTGAACTGGCACTATTCCAATACTCTATCCTTCAAATCAATTCCACTACTTCAACCATGCAAGGCATAAAACATTTACCATTTCATTTAAGCCTGCCAGTTACATTTTCAATTTAACCGATCTTTTTATACATAACGTTCATTATTATGAAAGTAAACCGTCAACATGACAGCTTAAAGCCCAAACGTTTCATTTTCTTTATTCGTGTCAAGTCATGTGATTCCTTGAAAACCTTTACTGACTAGGACTCGATAACATTGAGAACCTTGCATAATCAGTTAAACCATGAATAATTAACATAACATCTTATAGGCACTACTTTCTCAAAACAATTGCCAAATCATTTATTAGTATAGCCTATAATCATAACATTTTTGTTATTTCATAAAAATTCATGCAAGCATCCACATTTAACCAAAATAGTAAAAACTGTAAAAAGTCGGCATCTAAAACTTTCCGGGACCGGGAGTTATCTTTACTCTGTTAGAAATGAACAATCCGACCATTGAATGTTCAGTCAAACTGGTCAAAGATGTAAATAAAACATGTCAACTTTTTGTTCCCATGACCCATCGAATTGTAGGACTTTTCGATTATGCTCCTGCGAAAGTATCTACTCGTTACGGAATCTCAGGTGTCAAAGTGTGGATTTCATATAGTCAAAAAGAAAGGGGACGTGCTATATCCAAAACGTACGAAATCTAGTAAATATCGTAAAGGCAGATGTAGTAGGGGTTGCAAACCGGACGGTACATGACTTGGTTTTGGAAGTTATGGCACTAAAGTTGTAGAGCTGGTCGTCTTTCATATCGAGCCAGGGGAATATGAAAACGAAATGTAATTTTTCATTTGGTCACATTTCCTTCCTTTCTATATACTTTTCATTAGATTAACATTTCACTGATCATCATAACATACTACTCGATGACCATGACATTTCGCTGAGTATAACATACTTTTTTCCATTAATACTTTCCGTTGAGGGAGTTCAGGAAATTTCCATGATGTTTTCTTGATTGATGGATACTGCGGTGAATTACCCGAATTGATGGTTAAATCCGTTTCTTGTCCTAGTTTTGATTGTTGTTGTAGAAATCCATTGTTGCCATAACTCTAACCCACGGTCAAGAGGAAAGTGAGCTCTGATACCATTGTTATGATATAGATTGATTAAGAGAGGAAGAACACAAAGAGGAGTTGTAAATTGATGACCCCCTTTGTCATTTGGTATGTAACAAAGAGGTTAAGCATTTTTTGTTTGTATTGGGTTACATTTAGAAAGGTTTTTAAATATACAAGTATGAGTACTCACATGCATAGGGTCTGTTTGTACTTGAGATTTGGGCTTAACCTGGGGACCTGTCTCAAGTAAATATGCTTTGAACACTAGGCATATTTTCCAAATACTAATTGAACAAAGCATGTATCAACCACAAAGAATTCAGTTTCCAGGTCTGCATACAAAGACTCATATGAACAAACGGAGGTAGTATCGAATTACGTTTGGTGGCTAGTAAAATTATATATCAGTCATAATATTGAAAGCGTAAATATCCGAGAAATACATGATTTTGATGATGATTCTTACTTGATTTTCTCCAGTTAGTTTCAGCACCTTCTAGTTCTGCATCGAATTATCTCCAACGATAAAGATATAATCAAATTGGTGATGCTTAATTCCAGAATCATATATACCAGGTGCAGTGGAAAGATACCATAATATAAAGCAACATAGATCAGAATTTTAAGTTAACAAAAAGTAGAGACATTAGCAATGCTGTTACTTTAATCTGCAATGCTAAAAAATATAATTCATAGCTCAATCTTTTTCAGCATCTTCTCAATGTCATCCTTTGACACCTTTCCACTCCCATTAATTACTATACTTCTTTTTTTACCGGTAGATTCCAACTCAGCAAAGACCTCAAGAATACCATTGTAGTCTATGCTAAAGCAAACCTTAATTTGTTGTTTCCCTGCAGGGGCTGGTGGAACGCCATGAATACTGAACTCATCAAGGAAGATGTTGTCTTTCACTTTACGACACTCACCTTGATACACATCGACTAGAATGGATTCTTGGTTATCGTCAGCTGTCACGTAAATTCGCTCTTTCATGGTGGGTATAGGTGTGTTCCTTGGGATTATTACATCCATATATCCTCTTGCTTCGACACTGGTACCAAGGGACAAAGGGGTGACATCTAAAAGTATCAAATCCTTCACAGGTTTGTTACCAGTACCACATAAGTTTGCAGCCAACACTGCTGCACCACAAGCGACAGCTTCATCAGCTTTAATGCTCTTGCTAAGTGGTTTCGAGTCGAAAAATTCCCTTAGCATTTGTTGTACCTTGGGAATCCTAGTCGACCCACCAACAAGGACTATATCATCAACATCATGTTTTTGCATATTCCCGTCTCTTAAACAACTTTCCACATGTTCAATGCACTTCTCAAAAAAACCAGCATTTAGCTCTTCAAACTTTGCTCGGTGAACTTCATTACAAAATCAGTTCCATCATACAAGCAGTCAATCGAAATCAACGTTTGTATCGCTGAAGACAGATCCCTCTTTGCTTTCTCACAGGCAACTTTCAACCTCCCCATAGCTCTTGCATTTTTGCTGACATCTTTCTTTTGCCTTTTTTTAAATTCTTGTACACAATGATCAACCATCGCCTTGTCAAAATCTTCTCCACCCAAACGAGTGTCGCCCCCAACAGCTTTAACAGTTATGGTTCCTTCCTTGCTGATAGCGAGAAGTGACACATCAAACGTCCCCCCACCCAGATCAAAGATTAAAACGTTTTTCTGGTGTGGGCGGTTTGGATCAGCAAACTTATCTAGACCATAGGCAACTGCAGCTGCTGTGGGTTCATTGATCAAGCGCATGACATTAAGACCAGCCAGTGTACCAGCATCCTTTGTTGCCTGTCGTTGCTTGTCACTAAAGTATGCAGGGACGGTAATCACTGCATCTGTAACAGGTGTGCCAAGGTATGCCTCGGCAGCCTCTTTCAAGTTCTTTAGAATCATGGAAGATATTTCTTCAGCCGAAAACTCCTTGATTTTACCCATCTGTTCTAGTACAATCATTGGTTTATCACTAGATCCTTCGATAACTCTAAAAGGCCATGATTCTATGTCTTTCTGCAATTCGATATTACTGAATCTGCTTCCCATTATCCGCTTAACATCTTATTAACATCAAAACACAAAGTACATAAAATTTATCAGCTAGCATCTTTGATTTTTATGCGAATGTGTTATAAAGTATAAACATCAAAGTTGTTTATCAAATCAACTTACCAAAAACGGTGTTCTTAGGATTCCTAGTGATTTGGTTTTTGGCACCCTCACCTACCAAATGTTCTGTGTCGTTGAAAGCAACACACGATGGGGTAATGGTGTTACCCTGTTCATTAGGAAGAATCTCAACACGGTCGTGTTGATCAAACCAGGCAGCAACACAGGAGTATGTGGTTCCAAGATCAATACCGACTGGAGTTGCTTTAACTTTTGTCGACATCTTGTTTTAAGATATAAATGCAATGAGTACAAATTGCAGAATTGAAATTACAAAAAAAAGATCAGAAACTATAGTTATATCAGTAATTTTAATTTTTATTATTATTAACTTGATGAAACAATATAATCCAAGTTCACTACTAGAGAATAGGGCTTTTGCTACCGTATTTTCGGTCGCAAAACGGTCGCAATTGCTCTTTTGTCACCATTTTGCTACCAAAAAACTCGGTAGCAAAATCACACATGGCAATTGCCCTATTACAACCGTTTTGCTACCGTATTATTTTTTGCTACTGTTTTTGCTACCGTTTATTTGCCACCATTTTGCCACCGCTTTTTGTCACCACCTTGCTACCGCTTTTTGTCACCACTTTGCTACCGCTTTTTGTCACCACTTTGCTACCGTTTTTACCCTTTTTGTCACCGTATTGCTACCGTTTTTTGTCACCACTTCGCTACCGGTTTTACCCTCTTTTGTCACCGTTTTGCTACCGCTTTTTGTCACCACTTTGCCACCGTTTTTTGTCACCACTTTGCTATCATTTATGAAATTTCAAAATCAAAATTATAACCCAAATCCAAATAATTCAAATAAACCAAATCCAAATCTTTCAAATAACCCAAATCCAAATCTTTCAAATAACCCAAATCGAAATCATTCAAATAACCCAAATCCAAGTCATTCAAATAACGAAAATCCAAACATTCAATTAACCTAAGTTGTAAACCTAGCCTCGATGTTCATCATTTGAGCCCTCATCTCCACTTTATCTTTTTCCATTTGAGCCCTCATCTCTCCTATGATTCCAATGAACCTTTCTTTATCTTCTTTTTTTTCCTTAACGAGGTTCTTGATAACCTCATGTAGCTTCTCAATCTACAAAACAACCAATGATATTAGCAGGATCATCGAGTTCGGAACACTTAGTCTAAATTACATGTAATTTGTGAAATATTCTACAAAAGAACACTTAGTCTAAATCATAAACTTCACACTTAGTCCAATAATAACACCAATTCAGTTAGTCAGAACAAATAACAATCACTACAACTAACATTAAATTCATAACCATATCAATTAAACCTTGTAAAAGGTTTTAGTTTGGCTGCACATTTTGGTTTATCTTAGTTTGGTTTTTATTACCATTTATGCAAAATACAAGTGCTTTTTTTTTCAACAACAAAAATCAACTTTTGGTATTTAAAATAAAGCTTTCAGTTTCACCTTTTTTTTTACTGGAATCAAGACCCGAGTCCAAGAAAACTGATTTCGACATAATCTCTTTTACTACTAAGCAATAGGTGGGTTTCTATCTGTCTGAACTAACTTAGAGATGATGCATTAAACTAATATTCAAATTCTTTTCTTAGAAACCTGGTGGGATCATAAACTTTCTAACCATATACTTATTTGACTAATGATGCAGCTACAGGTATCTAAACTACGTGTTTATCTAAACTAGCCATAAACAAGGCTAAAACTAGCTCTACACAAGCCTAAAATTCAGCAACCAAACCATTAAATTCAAACCCCATGCATACTATCATATAAATTCGTTTAACAAACATACCTCGGGGTCTTGTCTGCCATGTATGTACGGATCACCAACAATGCCTAACCCGTACACTTTTCCTCTTTTCACACCCCCGGCAGCTCGTGACCACAACTCTTGGTCAAATTTGGGAGCTTCATCCCCGTACTTCTCCGCAAGATATCCATCGTACTTAACCTATTGAGATAAACACGTAATTCAAATTTAATTTTCTGTTTTTTTTTTCTTTTAAGATGCCTTGTTTAGATTCACTTCAACTTACCCAAGTCTCCTCAGCCCTTTCATCAACCCATACAAGATTTTCTTCTTGATTGTTCCCTTCTGAATCAATGTCCGAAACTAGAGAGCTACTACCACTTAGATATTTATCCAAAGGCCTGCTTCCTTTCCTACAATGGGATTGTTTCCACATCTCATGAGTTGAAAGTTCACGTCCCATTATTTTAGCCTATAAAGGTAGAATTATGAAGTTAATAAACTTTTTTTAATATTGACATAGTGTATGTATGAAAGCCAAGAAACGTCTTTTACCGCCTTTCTTGCTGCAGTCACATAGGATTGAGATCCTAGTGTATGTTTGCCCCCGGTTGACCTGCTTCTAATTCTTTTATTCCTTTTAGACTTTGCTTTCCATGTCGGTGTGTTCCATTTGTCAACCATCTGTTTCCATATCTCGGTTCTTATCCATGCTGGTTTGAATTTAAGAAGAACGGACATATCATTTCCAACATGTACACGTGCATCTAACGCCTCCT
The DNA here is from genome assembly GCA_030844895.1 of Ambrosia x helenae. Classification (NCBI taxonomy): domain Eukaryota; kingdom Viridiplantae; phylum Streptophyta; class Magnoliopsida; order Asterales; family Asteraceae; genus Ambrosia; species Ambrosia x helenae. The sequence goes on from JAUTDX010003507.1 coordinate 12,929, forward strand.
GTTTTGCCTTATTGCGTACCGTCTTTAAGAAATTGGGGAATTTACCGGCAATGCACTTTTCCCAACACCTATAAATTTCCGCATGGTATTTCTTCTCCCACTGAAAATAAGTCTGTAAAAAAATAATCAAGAAATTAGAAGTCAAATGAAAAGTCAAACTGTGACTTTCAGAAAGTCAAATGAAAAGTCAAACTGTGACTTTCAGAAAGTCAAATGAAAAGTCAAACTGTGACTTTCAGAAAGTCAAATGAAAAGTCATAAACTGAAAACTTCCAGGTATGCATACAGTAGATGTGGCAAAATGGTAATTTTAGTAATTTTACATCTACTTAACTGGATTATTTAACCTCCATCCATCAAAAGGGTAATTTAGTAATTTCACAGCCACTACAAGGACTATCCGAGTTAAGAAACACCATAAGTTGAGGACTATACCTGTAATTTTAAAAACTTGGGGACTATAGGTGAAAATTGTGCAAACCACAGGGACCATTCGAGCAATTTTCTCTTATTTTTTTTAACCCATACAGTGGTAATTACAACTCCAAGAAACTTTTTATTCTTGATATACATTCAATGTTTCCGGTTCAACTACCCCGGTTTTCAATATTTTAAAAATCGGTTTTTAATTCAGGTTGGATTTGGCTTAACTATGGTTTAGCTGGTTGAATCGGGTTATACTGGGTGGTTTAATCGACTTGACTAGTTAACTATGATTTGGCTTAATTTCTTATTGTCTTAAAATACAACATTAACTCAAAAAATAATCGAATTATGCATGATTACATATTAAAAGATAATCCAAAAATTAACAACAAAAATTAAAATGATCCACCAATTGTTAACTGACGTCTGGAACGAAATGGTTTTATGAACTACGAAAGAATGATGAAGATGGAAGCTTGGAACGAAATCGTTGGATGAAGATGGAAGTCTGAAACAAGTCACGAACAATAGAGTAATGAAACAGATTTTGATATTCGATCTTTAGAGATGGAATATTGAAAGTCATTGAGTTAAAACTGGAAGCAAACATGTAGATGGGCTAAAAAAAGTAAAAATCCAAAAAATCTAACATGGGCAGCATTGGTATAGCGGTTCAAACTGGTATACCAGATTCTACCGACGGTACAAAGTCGATGTCGTTTTCCCTGTTTACCAAGGTGTTTCGTGCCGGATTTACATTCGGGTTTAGTGAAGAAATTATCATTTCACTTAAAGGTTTAGGTGAAACTTGAATTTTAGGTATTATTTGATTGTTGATTGCTGATTACTTGTTATGGATTATTAGTCTATCAATGTTTTCAAAAAAGAAAAAAACTCGTAAGAAAGAATTATGGATAGTTTTTTTAATTTGCAAAGAAAAAAACTCGTAAGAAACAATTTTTTTTTTATTTTATCGTATATTTATTATGTAATATATGACAATGGTTTCTTTATTGTATCGTATAGTTTTTTTATTGAGTAGTTAATGTGGATTAGAAGTTTAGAATATCAAATATTTGAATACTTATGAATTATAAGTTGTAACTGAGTCCAATCATCAATATAATTATACAAAATACATGTTAAATACTTAAATTTTGAGTCGATATGTGATATTGAGATATGTTATTGACTTGAACGAGAATCATTGTAAAAAGTTTTGCCCTAACCCGACCAAAATTTGACCCAAAACTTTTGCCATGACATGCCCGCCATAAAAAAAATAATTTATGAGTCCGTCACTGTATATTGGTTTTTTTTTTAACTAGGAAACTTCATTAGAAAACGCTTTGCAACCCCAAAACAGGGCGCCCAAAACAAGCCAAACTATACAATTACACAAAAAAGAATTTACACCAATCGGCTAGGATAACGTCTTTAATCTACTCCTATTTTTGAACCATAAAAACCCCAACGTCTTCACCTCACTAAGGATGTCTTTGGCGTGCACCTGCTTGTTGGAAAACACTAACCCATTCCTGGCTCACCACAAGCTCCAACACGCGATGATGATAATCCCTTGAAAGGCGTCTTTCGCGATCCCCTTGAGCCCCACACTAAGATGAACCTCCAACAGATCACGAAAAGAGAAGCCATAGATACTTGGCACCCTGCACCAATTACTTATACCCTGCCACAGAATAGCCGTGACGTAGCAGCCAGAAAACAGGTGGTAAATCGATTCGGCCCCCCTGACCACACAGCTTGCAGACAACATCAGACACAATGACTTGCCTTCTGTGTAGCGCGACAGCCGTAGGAATGCCCTCCGAAGCCACCCTCCAAGCGAAAACATTACACTCTAAAGGGTGCCATTTACACCAATCAAGCACGTAATTGTTACTCGCATCCATTGGCGTAGCTCTTAAGGGGTGGGAGGGGCGGCCAACTTCTCCGAATTTTCGCTCAGAAGTTCCGATTATATAGTATTCGTATAGAAATTTTTTTGTATATACAGTTTCGAATCCCCGAAACTAGTGATTTCCGACCCCCCGGTGACTTCCGACCCCCAAAGTTTTGAGTCAAGCTTCGCCACTGCTCGCATCCATGTATAGTGGTAGTTTGGTACTATATTATTAGGACTTGTCTAATCTAAAATTGTTTAAAAATTGTTAACTTGTAATTCGAGGCTACGTACTATAAAAAAAACATTAACATTAAAACTGAGAAAAACAAGCTAGCTCGAGTTGTAGAGAAGCTAGCCGAATACAAGCAGTATTATTAGCGACTCAAACCTAAATAATAAATATGGTTGAATACACACATGATACTTTTAACCGTATGAAAATTTGAGTTACGTCATCATTTATAACGTACGGGGATAGTAGTAGAAGACCGATTCAACCCCTATACAGATCCAAAACATTAAAATATTTTTATTATTATTCTGATTTTAATCTGTTTACTTCACGTCAACGCATCGATTGAATGATAACGTCCATTAAATGCGTTTAAAAGGATAATTAATCCTAACTTAATGGCCAAATCGAGCTAGATCAATCTTTAACTATGAATTTAGAGTATTGATCAGGTGAGGAGATGGATCAAGTTTTTTTTTTTTTTTTTTTTTTTTGAAAAACAAACTTTATTAAAAACGACCAACTCTCTCCAAGGAAGAGATAGAGACGTTAAAACGGCTACAATTACATCAAATCGAAATTACACCAAGAAAACCAATCAATCGATACCATTTTACATCTATTTCTAAACCAAAGAAAGCCCAAAGATTTTATATCCGCCACTATCTCGACCACACTTCGCTTCTTGTTTGAGAAAACCATGTCGTTCCTAGCTTTCCAAATCCTCCAACAAGTTAAAGTTGTAATACCTTGCATCGCTCTTTTCTTTATCCTCGAATGCTTAAAAAACTTATGAATCTCCATAATATCTTTTACCGCAAACAAATAAATCGGAGGGAGGCCACACCACTTCGCAATACCTTGCCAAACACCCATAGCAAACCCGCAAGCCGAGAAAATATGATCCGAAGTCTCCTCCTGATCCCCGCATAAAAAACACAAAGAATTCCCCACGTCAATGTTTCTACATCTAAGAGCCATCTTGGTTGGTATACGATCCGAAATAGCGCGCACCATAAAAATATTACATTTCTTAGGCAACCATTTACTCCAAACAAACTTATTTGAATCTTCACTAACCGTCTCTTCTATCAGCCATTTTTTTTACCATGGCAACCGAGAAAGAACCATCCAACGCTGCCTTCCATCGCCATTGATCCTCTTTATCAGTTAATCACATCATTTGAACCAATCTTTGACACTGAATCAGGTCTTCTACTTCCTGAGCCGAAGTCGGGTACCTCGCCCAATCCCATGCCAACATAATATTATCTCCAGCCCCTTCTACACGATCAGAAACTTTGCACCATTTATTTGATTTCAACTGAAAAAGAGAAGGAAAACGATCTTTAATGGAGTATTATCAATCCAAACATCAATCCAAAACAATATGGTCAAACCATTCCCAACCACACCTCTAAGCATACTATTAAAAGCCGATTCTTGGATTTTAACCTTATAGCCAAAAGAAACTATTTTCGACCACGTACCTGAAAAACGCCTATTACACCGAACCATATCCCACTTTCTTTTGGACCCATGAATAGCATCAACAATTCTTCTCCATAGAGCATCAACTTCACAACGGTATCTCCATAACTAAAGTAAAAGAGCACTATTCGACCATTCCAGCTTAGTTAAACCCAAACCTCCATTACTTTTCGAACGGGTCACCGTATCCCATCCCATCCAATGAACCTTTTTCTCTTCTTGACTACCACCACCATAAAAACTTCTTAATCATAGACTCAAGTTTTTTGATGACACACACTGGGGCCTTATACAGTGAAATAATAAGTCGGAAGTGGATCAACTGATTAAGTAATGCTAAAAAGTTTATTAAACCATTCGTTTTGGTTTATGCCCCCTAAGAAGTATCTACCAAATCAACATCATAATGCCCATTAAAAATGATTGGTTGATACCCCTTAATGTCATTTCAATTATTACTTTCAAATTTTATTTTCTTCTCATTTGGCGTTACACAACAAGTGTCATTCCCTCTTCATACCCCTATAACTCCTAGGGACGGTGTTAGGGGCATTATCAAGCATACCCACGCCCCTAACTATAATTCTCCTTAAGTATGGTCTTATAAAAAATAAAGTTTTGAATTTGTGATTTGAAGTGTGTTTATGCCTACTCTAGGGAACATGATTTTGTCCATAGAAATATAACTAAAAGGTAACTTTGGTACCTATAAAATAAATAATTAAATACTATATATAATTTTAGTAAGCAAACTAAATAGTCATATCCAGTGTCGGAAAATTGTGACTATTGGTAGTCGACGGATAACTGACTAACTTTTAGCTAATTAGTCAATTACTCGTTAGTCAGTCCAAGTCGGGTCTAGTTGTACCAAATCGTCGGCCAATTTCAGGTCATGGTTAGGGAGGGAGGGGGAGAGAGCCAGAGAGATGAGAGATGAGATAGTGGGGGCTGGAAACAGTGTTGGCGGTAATGCAACAACGATTTAACAGCAATGGAGGAGGTGTGTTGGTGGAGGTGTGGCAGTCGTTTGAGGTTGAGATGCGGCAAGGAAAAACGATGGTGTCTCAAAGAAGCAAATACTTAATAAAGGTAATATTGACCAAATACTTTTTAGTTAAAATTTGCCCAAAAAGGTTTTAACTTTTAACTCATTAACCTATGTATTGTGTTTTTAAACTTTGATCGTGTTATATTGTGTGCATATACTTTTTTTAACGGCTAGCTAAATGTTTCACTCTTCTTGCTTTGAACCACGAACCTCCTCTTGTCCAAACACTTAGAGGCTTTTCCCTTTATCATTGGGCTAAAGCCTCAATGTGCATATATAAATTTGGAAAAATACGTATAAAAAGTTCAATCCGATAAATCCTGATTGATCGCTAGTTGGTACCCCCTAGCAGCACGACTAGCGCTTAACTAGTTCTACAACTATCACCTTGAGTTTGTCTCATTTTATATATGACACATTACCTATTATGTATGCTACGAATGTATTATATGACATAATACTACATCTCAAAATATAATATTTGCATGAAAAATTAATATATGACATGAACTATGAAGCTCCACCCCAGCATATATTATTGCAGATCATAAAATTCCTTATTTAAACCAATCTTTATAGTCGGACATCTTTTACAAAAAAGATGCGACATGTCGATAGATCGAAGTGTGAACTGTAAATATTAAAAGGATCAAGTTGTCAAATTGGTACCATGTAGTCATTGACTAAGAAGTTCCCACACTAGCTTCAAAGTCCAACAGAATATCACCACACTCGTCTATAAATATAAGGCTTTCAAATAAAATGGAAATAACTAAAAATAAAAAAAAGCAACAATTTTTTTTTACATCTTTTAGAATGAAGAATTGTCGGATCAGCTTGGTTATGCTTATGATGTTATTCGCTATAGCTACTGCTTCACCGAGTGCCAGCCAGTGCAAGAAAGAGAGAAGACTTGCTGTTAACGCATGCAAAAGTGTATTGTATGGTCGAACTCCATCGCCATCTTGTTGCCAACGAATCCGAGTTACCCATATTAAGTGTATATGTTCTGTCCTCACCCCTAAGTTGGCTGCTCTCATTGACGTGAACCGTAGCATTAAACTCATTGAAGGTTGTGGACGAAGACTGCCTCATCACTTCAAATGTGGAAGTATATATATCTCTAACTTTCTCTTTCCATCACATGTTTTAATATACATGTTTATCATACATGTACATTTTGTAACCTTGTTTAAACTTTTGATTTCGGGATTTACAGGTCTTACCATACCGTAAACTAATAAACATGGTCGATCGATTAGACGGGATCCTGTAGAGTCATGATCTCATGTTGAAGCATGTATGCATCTGGGAAAAGGGTGGATTATTGATTATTCGTTAATATTTTGAAGAGAAAATGTTTGGGTTTCTAAACTTGAAAATTAATTTTTATGATCATAAGTTCATTGGCTATGGATATAAGTATTCGTACAATCGGTTTTTGGAAATTACAAGTGTTTAGCAAACTGTTCATACAAGTTAAATCATGTGATGTGTATCTGAATTCTGTAATTCTAGATCTATAAGTTTGTTATTTAATTTGTCAAATTTATTATATACCTACACGTGTGTTATATGCATGTTTGTGTGTCTATATATCATATCAATTCCATATGTATATTAGGGTTGTTCACGAGTCAAGTCAGACTGAGCGGACCTTTGCTCGTGCTTGGCTTATTTACAAACCGAACCAAACCGAACGGCTTGTTTACAACCGAGCCGGAAACCAAGCGAGCATTTTTCGAACGCACATTTTTTCGAGCAAGCAGCGAGCGAGTGACGAGCGGCTAGTTTTTTTTTCGGACAATAAAAAATTTGGGATGTTTCCTTTAATGTTCTCGTTGCCTAGCTAGTGATGACTGAGGTTCGACCGTCCGAGGATGGCACTAAGTCTGAGGTCCGGTTGTCCGAGAATGAGGCTCTGGTTGAGGCCAGTGAGGTGATGCGCATACTACAGAGAACGATTGTCGCGTTGTGGCATAGGTTGATAGCGGGAGAGTAATGAAAATAGGAAGTCAAACATGTTTTTTCACGACTTAGGGTTTTACAATTAAACTTGCTGTTAAGTTATCATTGAGTTGACTGGGTAGCTACTATAAATATAATTGTATATATCCATATATTGAGTCAAACTCACTAGAGTGGTATGTATAAAACTATAAATATAATTGTAATCAATGTGTGTGTATATATAATTATATATATATATAATAAATTAATAAAAATTATATCGAGCCGAACCAAGCCGAGCGGACCTTTGTTCGTGCTTGGCTCGTTTACAAACCGAACCGAGCCGATTGGCTCGTTTCAACCGAGAAAAAATCAAGCGAGCGTTTTCCGAGCAAATTCCAAGCGAGCGCCGAGCGATTTGAACAACCCTATGTTTATTATACTATTTTGTGTTTCAACTCCATATCTAGTAATGTTGTATATGTTATCTCTTAGTTTTTTGCTCTATCTCGTTTATATAAATTTAGTCATATAAACCCATAGGACCTTACTAAGTTAAGAAATGAAAATTTTATCATAGTTAAGACTCATATTGTGCTTCACATTCAAAGTAGTTCTCATAGTCCATCATAAGCCTTGAAGCATACACTTGCACCGCGGTCTTGTTCTTATTGTTTTTTACACGAAGTGACCAAACTCTCCCATCATCCACATTGAATCAAAGGTCTTTCTTTTTAATGTCTACATGTTGAATTCTCTGTTGAACTTGGAAACGAGCAAAGAGACTCACGATTCTGATCAAAACTTTTGATCGACTCTTTTTATTAACTTGAATTTCTGAATTCTTTTTCTACTTCTAAAAACATAGAGAACAAAGGTTTATATAACCTAGCAATTCTAATCCTACTAGAACTCTAATACTAAACATAATTATCTAAACATTAGGAATCATAATTCAAACCTAATACTAACACTAATAGATAATTCAAATAATAATTAAACAAACTTAATTATTATTTTACTCGTTTAGTCCTTCGACTTTAGTCTTCAAGTTGATATCGCCACAACTTTAACACTCCCTCTCGATATCAATTATAAACCTCTTTCAATTAAAATCTTCATACCAGGTTGGTGTTGGATCTTTCACACTCCCTCTCAACACCGACTTCACTCATTCCAATACTTGAACACATCTCAAGTATCTTTACTACCGGTAATTCATTTAGCTCGATTGTCTTCTCCCTCTTGAACTCAAGTCGTTAGCTTGCACTCTCTTCAACCCGACCAATAACGAAACTCCATCACTGGAAGAAAGGATTACTTATCAACTGCCTTCAACCAGATTACATCAAAGGGTTCACCAAGATCTACTCGTGATCTTTTACCACTGCCTTTGAACGAGTCTTCTTCTTTTGGTCACTCGACTAAACTACCCCGACACACGGAGTTTAGACCATCCCGACACACGGTGATGACACCCTATCATTGAAACCTTTAACGATAAACACTAGTCGATCTGAATAACTAAGAGAGCCTTAACTAAGAGAGCTTTTAATCGAGAAAAAGGGTAACAAATTCCAACAACCTACAACTCGATTAACACCGAAACTAAGTTGACACACAACCTAGATGCCACCCGAAAGACTAGATCCAAACTTGTACCCTGTTATGGACCTCCTTGTTGACTTTTATGCATTCCTTTATGATGTGGATTCCTCCTCTTCGCTCCAGTTGTTTCCTTCTTGGTGATACCCCACCAAGGCACCAACTAAGAAAACTCCACACAAATAGAACCGACCATGATGCGCATCTTCTGCTAATATTGCAACTTCAGTTAACACATTCACATCACACCATAAATCGGTCCGACTTTTACGACACCCTTGCCACCACCGTTGTTGCAGCCTCTTTGATTTCTTCTATTAATTATCAACGTACGATTACACCAATCCGAATCTTGATTGGTCGATAGAAGAGACACTTACTAACAGCCTTCGAACTCGAACATATCAAAGGGTTTCCGTCTCATCATGCAACTGAAAGACTGTTTTGTTCCGAAATTACTCGATATCAACATCTTCAACCACCACCGTTCACCGCCGCAACTCTCTTCGATCGGGTTTCTAGCTATCCTTCAATCGGTTTTCTGCTGCTGAATTTTCCTTCGTGCGGCTGATATCTCGGATTCTTTTCGCAATCAGGTTTCTTATCTTCGATCAAGGTTTCTAAGTTTCTTGGCTTGATCGGTTTCTCCTTCTTCTGATCTTCTTGAAACTTGACTCTCACCGCTGCCGGTTTCACCACCGTTGCAACCCCATGAGGGGCTGCTCCCTCGACTCGGTACGCGACTCTCAAAACCGTGGCTCTGATACCACTTGTTGAACTTGGAAACGAGCAAAGAGACTCACGATTCTGATCAAAACTTTTGATCGACTCTTTTTATTAACTTGAATTTCTGAATTCTTTTTCTACTTCTAAAAACATAGAGAACAAAGGTTTATATAACCTAGCAATTCTAATCCTACTAGAACTCTAATACTAAACATAATTATCTAAACATTAGGAATCATAATTCAAACCTAATACTAACACTAATAGATAATTAAACAAACTTAATTATTATTTTACTCGTTTAGTCCTTCGACTTTAGTCTTCAAGTTGATATCGCCACAACTTTAACATTCTCTACCATCAATATTCATCATCAAAAGTTTTACCAAAATCGTCTCGTTAACCCTGATATTTTTACCCTTCAAATCTCATATACTATTTAAATCTTCTCGAAATTAATGTTAACAAATCTACGTATGATCATTCTCTATAATACTAGCGATTAACCTTACTTGTGTCTTGATCTCCTCACCCTCAAGACTTCAAATGCCTTCTTAAACTACAACAATTGAAGCTTCTTCTTTTTCTAGACTTCTTAGCAACTATACTAATTTCCCTCCACTCCATAAACTATCACCCTTCCTCATTCTTTCCTTACCCGTGACGATTTAATCGCGTCTTCAAGTGTCAAAGTGGTCCTTTCTATTAGTATACTATGGACAAACGACTTGTAGGATATAGATAACGGTGACAATACAAACAAGCCATGTTCTCATCATCAAATCCACATAGACCGACACACCAAGTGACTAAACGAGTTTATATGATCATGCATATATGTTAATTACCTCTTTTAACACTTATGTGATGTTCCGAATACACACCATGCTATAAAGATAGACTGTTGGACACTTGGACACGAACACAGAATCTATATGGGTTGTCCATTATTTTGTTAGTGTCATGGGAGCATATGACGGATCCATAATTCTTTTCCAGTGGGTTTTTTGGTAGATTCTCACTAGTTTTTTCAAATCATACAAGGTTCTCAATAGTTTTTCGTTTATTTCCCAAATCGAGTGGGTTTCTAAGGAACCTACAAACAAGACTGGATATGCCCCCTGCACAGGGGGCACAATCATGAAATTTTAGGTGAAAACTTAACAAGATATACGTTAAAAAAACATGTCAATGGCTTATTTGATCTTTCGGTTAAGTCCAATTATAAAATAATCACCCTAACATACTATCATATCGTGCTAACCCAAATCAAATAGATTACCGGGTTATTAGATATCTGGATCAACCCGAATTAAAAGTTTAGTGTCAAGAGATTGTCGAACACAAATACGTCATTACTAATTAGTCACATTAGGTTCGTGACTTCGTGGAGAGTGTAAGCTAGTAAGAGACCAATTCAACCAAAGATTAAAAGTTTAAATATTGGTTTCTGATTTGTTTAGTTAACGTCAACGCATCGGGTTGAATGATTATTTCCACTAAATTCATTAAAAATTATGAATAATCCTAACTTAACGGCCAAATCGAGGTACCTCATTCTCTAAGTAAAATTATGCAGTGTTGAGTAATTTATCGACTAATACTTGAAGGATGTTAACGTGATGTAGCGGGGAACAAAAACATTTTTACGGATGTGCATGTTCGGTTCTATTAGGTTGTTAGTCTCAACCGAAACCAAAGTCATCAGTTAATGAAATTATTAACCAATCGGTTAATTGGTTCGGTTTATTTTGTAAAATTGTCAGTTTTTAGTTTAGTTTAAATAATTTTTGCTAATAAGCACAACCGAACTTTAGCTAAAACTTTTGCTTAAAGGGAAGTTTGGTCGTTATATAATGACCTCTTTGTAACCTTTTTAAATAACCTCTTCTAATATGCAAATGTATTAAGAGAGTTTACTTGAATGCTGAATAAAAAAAAACCCTAGCATGGAGCGGCGGCAGAGAAAGCCGATCCCGGAGGCTATTCAACGACGTCTAACGAAGCTTTTTGTCACAAATCTTCCAGAGGGATGTAGTGGAAAGGATTTGGCAGAACAAGTTCGATCGTTTGGCCAGATTTATGATTTATATATCGCGAGAAAGAGAGATAAAGGAGGAAACAGATTCGGTTTTATTTCCATCTTGGACGTGAAAGATAAAGAAGAGTTACTAAAAGGGTTGAGGTTGATTCGTATGGGAGAAAATAAGCTTTGGTTTAATGTTGCAAGATTCGTTCTTGAAGACGGAGAGATCAACAGTCGCCAAGAGGAAACACCAAAGAAACAGGCCAACAATGCTAGTACTAGTAATGTAGGCGGCAATCGTCAGGGACCTAGTTCGAACTCTTTTGTGGCGGAGGAAAGATCTTTCAAAGAAACCCTAGTGGGTAAGTCGATTAATGTTGATAGTAAAACTAATGCATTCTCTGCAGTGCATGATAAAGCGGTGCTGGCTAAGATGGCTAATCTTCAATCATTAAAGAACATCAAAAGAATTTTACAAGTGCTACATCCTGGTTACACTAGGGTTCAGTACTTGGGTGGTTTGGACGTACTAATAACTTTTGAAGAAGTTGAATCGGCCAAAGTGGCTCTTGAGGCAGTCATAAAAGATAAAGAAAATTTTGAAAAGGTGGCAACATGGAAGGGCCAGTCGATAGGGTTTGAAAGAATTGCATGGTTGAAAGTGAAGGGTGTGCCGCTACACCTCTTTGCACATGAAGTCTTGGATGCAGTTGGAAGTTTGTTCGGTAAAGTGATCTTCAAAGCCAGTAAAGACGAACATGATCGTGACCTCTCTTACGAATACATTGGTGTATTGGTGGGAGATGGCAAACGGATTGAAGACGAGTTGGTTCTTAATTGGAATGGTCGTAAATTCCGGGTTTGGGTTGCGGAGGAGTTTGGAGATTGGATTCCAGATTTCTTAGAAGAAACAGTTCCAACTAATGATGTCCAGTCGATGTCTGATGATGATGACTCGGAAGATGAGGAGTCGGAAGATGAGGAGTCGGAAGATGATCGCCCATCGGAAGTGGAACCGGAAATTCAAAATCCAAACGTTGAGACGGTCAACATGAATGTTGACCCGATAAATGTGGAAACGGTTAACTTTAATGATAGGAATGATGACAATAATTTATTTCCAAATGTTGAGGGGAATGAAACTTTGGAAAATATTGATGGCATTGATGGTGACTTTATTCCAGCAACCGAATTTCGTTTTGAAGATACTCCAGAAGTTGAGGTAAACCAAAATATCCCAAATGTAAACAAAAGAAAAAAGTTCAAGAAGGCTGAAGTGGACCGGCCCAGTTCGGGTTATGTGACTAGTCAAGAGAGTTTGAAGACAGGAAAGAAGACCAAGAACGACGATTTGTTTGGGCTGGATGCGTTATTGGGCTTGAATAACAAAGAATCAGTAAATGTGGCACAGTCTGATAACTCCTCTGATGTTGAAGTGAACGAATTGGACCTTAACAAAAATCCGCACACTCATGTCGAAGGCGAGAAAGAAGCTGATGATGATGCGCATGGACCTGAGATCGATCGTCAGATGCAATATGAGGAGATTAATGAGACAGTCGCATTGGGTAACAAGCTGGGTACAGATTTGTCTAATTTTAGTTCTTTGATCAAAGATTCGATTACTCATGAAGGATTACAAAGGGGTAAGAAATGAATTGTCTTTCCTGTAATATTCGCGGTATTGGGGTTGGAGGTAAATCGGGTTGGATAAGGAGATTAAAAAACGAATTTGGGATTGCTTTTATCGGGTTACAAGAAACTATGGTTAGTAATATTCAAGGTAGTACTATTTCTAATTACTGGGGAGGTCTCGGTTTCGAATATGATTACGTTGATGCGGTTTGTAACTCGGGTGGTATAGTCAACATTTGGGACCCTAAAGTTTTTTCAAAGGATTCGGTGACTAAAGATGTTAATTTCCTTGTTGTGTCGGGCATGCTTATCAACGGGTCAATTCGGCTTAATGTCCTTAATGTTTATGCTCCCCAAGCAAATGTGGATAAAAGTAATCTTTGGCGAAGAATAAAGTCGGTTATGCAGTCCGGGAATGGGTGGTGGATACTTCTTGGTGATTTCAATTCGGTTCGAGACAAAGAAGAGAGAGAAAATTCTGTTTTCGATTCAGTGGGCGCTAGGGAGTTCAACGAGTTTATAGATGACGCCGGTTTGAGAGAATACAACTTGAAAGGTTTGAAATTCACTTATATGGTTACAAGAAAGGGTGTCGCTAAATGGAGTAGAATTGATAGAATCCTTGTCTGTGATAATGTGTTTAATAAGTGGCCGAACGCTTGCGTTAGAGCTCTAAACAGGGATAAATCGGACCATTCGCCTCTGATTTTGTCGATGATAGATACAAACTTTGGCCCCAAGCCTTTCCGTTTGTTTGATTCGTGGTTGGACCGCCCAGGTTGTGAGGATGTTATAAAGTCGACTTTGCAAGATTGGACAGACATCGGGCCTCCTGATGTCAATCTTCTTAACAAACTTAAGAGGTTGCGATGTTGTCTAAAGGAGTGGTTCAAAAAATTCAGCAAACAAGAAGTGGAAGAAGCCGATGTTTGGGTTTGGATAGAGTGCAAAAAAGCCTTAGAAGAAATCGAGATCCATAAAGCGCGGGACATTCGTCAAAAGTCCCGTGTTAAATGGGCATCGCTCGGTGATGAAAACTCGTCGTACTTCCATAATGTGGTTAACGGACGGAAAGCTCGGAACTGTATTCCAGGTATAGCGATGGATGGGAACTGGATTGATAAACCTCCTTTGGTGAAAAGAGAAGCTATGAAGTTCTTTAGAAATCAATTCAAAGAAGCATTACCTCATCGGCCTCTTCTTAACTGTGTTGGTTTAAAAAAGATAACGGATATCGATGGTGAGTTTTTGATTGCTCCATTTTCAAAGCTAGAGATAAAAGAGGCGGTCTTCGGATGTGGTTCGAATAAAGCTCCGGGGCCCGATGGGTTCAATTTCCATTTTGTCAAAAGATTTTGGTATTTACTTGAGGAGGATGTGGTCAAGATTATGAATGCTTTCCACAACTCGGGGATTATTAATGAAGGATGCGGTTCGGCTTTTATAACTTTGATTCCCAAAGTCAAGTCTCCTTTGGGATTTAAAGATTATAGACCTATTACCCTAATTGGGTTGGTTAGCAAAATAATTTCGAAAATTCTTGCTAATCGCCTCAAAAAGGTTTTGGGTCGAGTTATTTCTATTTCTCAATCGGCTTTCTTAGCGGGTCGCTTTATTCTTGACGGTCCTCTAGTTGTTAATGAAGTTATGGAGTTGTTGAAAAAACGAAAAAGAAAGGCGTTTATGTTAAAAATCGATTTCGAGAAAGCATATGATAATGTCAATTGGAACTTCCTTCTTGACATTTTGGCTCAAATGGGTTTTCCTCCTCTTTGGTGCGCTTGGATTAAAGGGCTTCTTGTGTCTTCTAGGGCCGCGGTTCTTGTTAACGGTTCGCCTACCTTCGAGTTCAAATGTGAAAAAGGCCTTCGCCAAGGTGACCCTATCTCTCCGTTTTTATTTTTAATTGTGATGGAAGCTCTTTCTTGGTTATTGGATAAGGCTAAAGCGATTGGGATTTTTAAAGGTATTAATGTGGCGGATACTAATATGGTTATTTCTCATCTTTTTTATGCGGACGACGCTCTCATTTTGGGGGAATGGTCACGCGAGAATGTGCAAAGTATTGCCCGAGTTCTTAGGATTTTTTTCCTTTGCTCGGGTCTCCGAATCAATCTTCACAAATCGAATCTATTTGGGGTTGGTGTTAGTGACTTGGAGATTGATAATATGATGGAAGTGTTGGGTTGTAGGAGGGGAGCTATTCCGTTTGTCTACTTGGGCATTCAATGTGGCGCAAAGATGACAAGGATTAGTAATTGGAATCCGGTTTTAGAAGTTGTAAAAAATCGTTTATCGTCTTGGAAAGCTAGAAATCTCTCAATTGGTGGTCGTTTGGTTTTAATTAAATCGGTGCTCTCTAGTCTCCCGATTTATTACCTTTCTTTATACAAAGCTCCTAAGGCGGTGTTGGATATGATAGAAGCCATCATGAGACGTTTTTTGTGGGAGGGGTCTAGTAATGAGAAGAAGATCCCTTGGGTGGCTTGGGACATTATTTCTACACCAAAGAATAAAGGAGGTTTGGGGATCCATAAATTAAAAGACGTAAACGATGCTCTTCTCTTGAAATGGTCGTGGAGATTCAAAACCGAAGACAATAGTTTGTGGAAGTCGATTATCACGGGATGTCATGGGGCGAGTAGACCTTGGGCGATGTTGCCTTGTGGTGCATCGACGAATGGTTGTTGGAAGCAAATCGCCAAGGTTGGAGAACAAAAACTTCCTAATGGTAAGTCGCTAAATTCCTACTTTATGGCTTCGGTAGGTGATGGCTCCTCGATTAACTTTTGGGGAGATATTTGGCTTGGAGAGGAGCCTCTTCGTATTAGATATCCGAACTTATTCAAGATCGAAAGAGATAAATGGGTCAAGGTTTCGGGAGGATTCAATGTATTAATAACATTAAATCTTTATCTTGGAATTGGAAAGCGATGCCTTCTACATACTTGGAGCTCTCTGAATTGTTCCAATTATTAGAAGATATTCATGATTACCCTTGGCAAGGTGGTATAGATGTGTGGAAATGGAATGATGGGAAAGATGGTACCTTTTCTGTGGCTTCGGCAAAAATGATTATCGAGGATCATATTGGTGTGGATAATAGCACAAAGGTTAAATGGAAGTGTTGGGTTCCTCTAAAGTGTAAAATTATGGTGTGGAGGACGGTCCGAAATAGGCTACCAACATCGATGGAACTTGCTAAACGAGGGGTGAATTTACAAGATTTGATGTGCGTTCTGTGCCAATCCTCGCAAGAAACATCCACACACCTGTTCACGGGTTGTGAATTTGCTATTGAACTATGGAGCAGGGTGGAATCGTGGTGTAGGTTACCGCCCTCTTTCGCTTTTGACATCCAAGATTTCATTCTTCTGCCGGATCGTGTCCCCATCTCGAAAGACAAACGCCTAATTTTGCGAGGTATCATATACACTACTTTATGGGTTGTTTGGGGTGAACGTAACAATCGCATTTTTGTGAAGAAGAAAAGAAGACCTATAGAGGTGCTCCAAATAGTCAAGTCGACGTCTTACTTTTGGATCCGTAATAGATCTAGATGGAAAGACATAGGGTGGAATAATTGGTGTAATTATCCTTTGGATTGTATGTAATGTTTTTTGGTTTTGCCCCCGGGGGTCCTTGTTTTGAGGACCGCTTGGTGCGTGTGAATGAAGTTTTCCTTTCAAAAAAAAATTAAGAGAGTTTACTCGTCGTTATATTTGAGTATTTGACGTATAAAAGGATAGCACATTAAAACTCCATTCCTAATTCAATCCAATTTCTTTGAGTTTTTTTGCCAAAGTAGTGGTTTTTTCCGAAAAATTTGTGTCTTTGGTAGTTGTCAGAGGGTCTTTTGTGAAACTGGGAGTCCCGCAATCTTAGATTGCGGGAATGGGTGATGTGGCAAGCCAAGTAGGACGAGCTGGACAAGGTGGACGAGAGCTGGACAAGGTGGACGACCTGGTGGACAATTTGGGGTGACGTGTCAGTCCCGCAATCTAAGATTGCGGGAATAGTGTCTACAATGACAAGAATTTAAAATACAAATAAATTATCAAATATTTAGAATTAATAATAAAATAAATAGAAACTAATTCAATTGAAAGTAGTTGTAGACAACTGTCGTGTAGGTGTGTACTGGCTATTGACTTTCCAAACATCATTTTTCTCTTTATTAGTTTATTTCTTTCTCAATGCAAATCATCTATTCCTCTCTCATTTCTTGAATCATCGTGAACCACCCAAGAGCTTCAACCATCGATTGAGAGACGAAAATGAGACAAAGGTGTGAGTGATACCGGTTGCAAGAGACCTGCAACTCGAAGAAAAAGATGCAAATCAAACACTGAGCTTGACGACCTGTCACAACAGAGGCTGCAAATCGATCTTATGAACCTGTGGTTGGAGATCTTAGAGTTTTTTGCCAAAGTATCCGCAATCTGAGATTGCATGAACAGTTGCTTCTGAAACATTCCCGCAATCGGAGATTGCGGGTCTTCCACGTAACACAGCCACGTCTGATCTCGTCCACGAGTGTCTTGGCCCTTCTCCAGCTCGTCCAAGGTGGCATGCCACATCACCCATTCCCGCAATCTAAGATTGCGGACTACTATTTTCACAAAATGGGTTCTGACAACTACCAAAGACACAAAAAAACTCGGGAAAATCCACTAGTTTGGCAAAAAACTCAATTTTTTTGAGGTAGACATTGTTTACAAAGATACGCAATATGTTGGTTGTTGAAAGTGTGAATGGTAAACAGTAAAAGAATCAATTTGTCAAGTGGTGCCATGTAAGCCGTTGACCTAGAATTTCCCACACTACTTCAAATCCAAGGAACCCCCCTCCTATAAGTATAAACTTTCAATTAGAATACAATATAAGTAAAAAAAAACAAGAAATTTTGCACTTCTGAAAATGAAGAATTGTTGGGGTTTGGTTATAGGTTTGATACTTATGATGTTGTTGGCAATGGTTAGCGCAGGACCAAGTGCCAAACAGTGCAAGACAGAGAGAGGTCTCGCCTTAAGCGCGTGTAAAAGCGTGATGTATGGACGGCCACCAACATCATCTTGTTGCAAACGAATTCGAGTTAGCCATGTTAAGTGCATATGTCCAGTCCTCACCCCTAAGGTGGTTGCTCTTATTGACATCAATAGTTTCGTTAAACTTATTGAAGGTTGTGGGCGCAGATTCCCTCGTAACTTCAAGTGTGGAAGTAAATCTCTACATTCTCTTCTTTCGCATTCAACGTACATTTTTATTTTCTTTAGTTAGAACAATGTTTTAACTTCTGATTCTGGGATTTGCAGGTCTTACCATACCGTAAAAACAATAAACACGATCAGCTTAAGGAGAGGGGATCATTCGGAGTGTCATGATCTCATGTTGAAGCACGTATGATCCAGGGAAAATGGTGGATTTACGTATTAATATTTGAAGTTATGGTGTATTTGTTGCTCATTTGTGTTTCGTTGTTTTATGTCTAATGTAGACACGTTCATGTGTTTGTGGTTGGTTGTTTGCTACTTTTTTATTTCATTTAAAGCGAGGTTGAACATGGGCAAGAGAAATAAATAAAAAAGCATTATCTTGTAACAGACATTACATGCATTACTAATGACGGATCTAGGTGAAAAATTCAGAAGTATCCCAGCTTTTTTACCGTATATTCATATGATGTAATTTTGTTACAATTCATTTATACAATCAAATACACAATAACAAACTAAAACTAGTAATTAAACCCTAACTTAAAATCTAAGTTTGTTCCTTTTGTGCTAGACAATATTTGTTAGTGGTATTCGATACATAAAACACAGATAAAAAAAGAAGAAGAAAATTTTTCACTTTGCCAAGAAAGTAAAGAGAGAGCCTAGGCAACCCTTAGCCTCCACACATGTCTTCCCCTGTATATCAACGTCATTTAAGAGGAAGTGTCAAATATTTAAATATTAGAGCAAACTTTAAAATAATGATTCAAATATAATAAACAATATTTTTATTGAACAGCCAAATATTATAAAAATAAGCTAGTAAAATGATAGTCCCAACAACGAAAAGGAGCGGATTTTGTAACCAACATGTCCCATTAACATTCAATTTCCTACTTCTATTCGCTATTCACAAGTAGGAAAAACTAACAATATTATAAAAAATGCTACATTTGTTTTTTCTCCTTACCATCAAACACCATGTCATTACGAAGCTTCCATAGGATCCACCAAGTCGTTAAGATGATGCCATAAACCAAAAGTTTTCTCTATTTGTTTAAAGCACGCGAATGCAACCACTCATTAAGCTCAACCAGAGTAACCAAGTAAGTGGACGCCCTTTGAATCAACTTGAAAATCAGATGCCGCACACTAGTAGCTACGGTACAATAACCAAATAAATGGTCCACCGATTCTTCCGATGAATAACAAATCGAGCACAAAACAATTGAAATGTCAATCCCGAGTGGTATGTTTTAACTTAATCAAGGAAAATTCTAAATATACTACTACGGCGTGTTTATTTTTATCTAAGTTTCAATAAAAGTTTTGTTTAAATATTTGATTTTTTTATTTTACCATCAAGAATCGAAACGATATTGTCCGACCATTATGAAACTTTCCTGGAACATTCAATTTGTATGCATTATTTGAAACTTTCAGACTTTTTCCTACGAAAAGGGCGTTTTATTTTCTTCTGATTATTTAGTTCGAAACAAACAAAATCATATCGTATCAACTTATTAAAATAGCAAGGATAATATGCAAAAATACAGAAGTCATTGACTCGAGTGTAAACAGTCCTAACTCCTAACGGTGCTAGTTGACTTGACTTCCAAGTTCCAACACTACCAACTACAAGAAATGAGTTTGTGCATATCTTATTTTTCATGTAAGTTTTTATGTTGTTTCTTTCAAATTTAAATAATATAATAAAAGGTAGCTGATTGGCAATTGGTGTAGAATCATTCATACTAAGTATTAAATAAAGAAAGCTAGCCAAAATCCACCTCTATAAATGCAACTCATGAAACAAAGTGAAAGTATATAACAATATATATCTAAACTAAAATCTTTACAAAATGAAAACATGTTGGAGTTTGGGTATGATTTTGATAGCAATGATGTTAATCTTGGCTAGGGTTAATGCGGCACCAACGGCCCAGGAGTGTAAGGAAGAGAGAAGGCTTGCAGTTGTCGCGTGTCAAAATGTGTTGTATGGTAGGCAACCATCTGCGGCATGTTGCCAACGAGCCCGGGTTAGCCATGTTGAGTGCATATGCCCTGCTATCACTCCTAAGTTGGCTGCACTTATTGATGTCAATCGTTTCACAAAACTTATTGAAGGTTGTGGACGCAGAGTCCCTCGTCGCTATAAGTGTGGAAGTAAGTCTCTTTCTATCTTGTTATCTGTTTTTTGCTGGTTCATTGTGTTTTCTATATGCATCTATATATTTCCAAGATTTTAATTCTTGATTTATTATTTTTGGAATTTTACAGGCATTACAACACCATGAAAAAGGAGATGGTCGAAGTCAAATAAATTAATATCTCTATGGTTTTATGTTAAGGTGCAAGTGTGTATGGCCGTATGGGAATAATGTTTAGAGTTCCGTCTGGTTTTAAAAACATTGTGTATGAGAGTAATAAGTAAATTAAGTTGGTTTGATAGTGTACTGCTAGTTTGTTGTTATGGATTCAGATATATCTATACTATATTATAATGCATGAGGGAGGGGTAATTTAAGATCCCCAAAAGTTAAGAACTAATTTTTCATTAATAACCCTTAAATGAGGGTAAAATAGTCATTCATACATCATTTACACTTTAATACCATATCTTATTTACACTTTAATTCCCTAATTTTTAGTTGGTAGTTACATTTTCCCCCCATCCCCTACAAAATTATAATACTTTTATTTAATTATATCATAACTTTAGAACTATTATATTTTAAAAACAATTGTAAATACCATGACGACCTGCTCATTTTTGTTGACGTTTCGTTGTTTGTCTTAGTCAATATCAATGTGTTGATTGAAATGACAAGAAAGAAATGCCTTATGTTCAAAGTGATTATTGCCTTAGCATACGGATATTAAACACTAACTTATTTCCCAAATGCAATCTACATGACGAGTTTAGTTTTGTCGTTTATATAGATTATATTTTTTAAAAGCTAACTAAAGGTTATATAATTGTTTTTTTATTATCATAATTTTTAGTGTGTTGATATTAACAATATTATGATAATTATTACTGACCACTCGTTTTTTAATCATAAAAAAACGAGGAGGTGTTTTCTATGGCTAAAGTGTTGGGATGTAAAAAAGGAGACTTACCGTTTGATTATTTGGGCATTCGGGTCGGGGTGAATATGTGTAGGGAATCCAATCGGAAGAAAGTGGTTGATTTGTTTGGTGTGAGATTAAGTAAATGGAAAGCTAACACTTGTCAATTGGAGGGAGGGTCACTTTAATCAAATCCGTTTTGGAGGGTTTGCTGGTTTATTTTTTCTCATTATATAAAGCTCCAAAATCGATTATGGAAAAATGGAAAAAGGAAAAACTTATGCTGTCATTTTTCTTTGGTCAGGAAATAATGAAGGCATGAAAATAAGTTGGGTTGCGTGGAATAAAGTCACCTTACCAATTGAAAAAGGGGGGTCTCGGCATCAACAAGCTTTCAGTTGTTAATGATGCGCTTATTCTCAAGTGGGGGTGGCGTTACAGAGTGAAAAATGAAAGTCTTTGGAGAAAAGTTGTGGTCGTCTGCCATGAAAGTAGAGTGTATTGGTCTACTTTGCCATGCAGTAAATATGTTTCAAGCCCATGGAAGAGTATCGTCAATCAGTATGAGGCGGCACAAATTGATGGCAAGAACTTAACAACCGGGTTACATCTAATGTTGGGAACGGAAAATCAACTCAATTTTTGGTTAGATATTTGGTATGGTCAGGAAGAGTTTAGAGTTCGTTGGCCGAATCTTTTTAAAATCGAGAAACAAAAGAGGTGCAAGGTGGCAGATCGATTGAAGGTTTGCTTAGGTGCTCGGGAGATGGTTTGGAGCTGGTATATGCCTCCTGAATCAGGAGGCGAGTTGCTGGAATTCGATGAGCTTAAAAGAACGCTAGAACCGGTTTTTCCTATAGCTCAGAATGATGTGTGGACCTGGATGCTTTTTCTGTCAGCAAGGTTAAGACAAAATTGATGTAGGGCTGGACCAACAGTGGGTATAATAATATGATGTGGGTTAATTGGGTTTCCACTCAAGTGCAACATCCTAGCTTAGCGAGCGGAATATCACCGGGTTCCGATTAAAGTTGAGCTACAGAAGAGAAACATTAATGTCGTCATTTTGGATTGTTTGCTATGTGATGAGGGTCCGGAGTCGACGGAACACCTTTTCACAGGGTGTCCTTTCGCGGTGGAAGTTTGGACAAGGATCTCTAATGCTAAATCTGTTAGTTACTAGACATATGTAACGCTTATGACGTATATCCACCACAATCATGCCACAACAAATATTATTCGAATAAGAATGACTATCACAAGGCAAAGTGTCGCTCCCGCTGCATCGCGGGGTTTTCTACTAGTTTACAAAAGCGTGTTTGTTATGTTGTCATCTGCGAACCATGATGCATAGGGTCGGTGACCCTAGCTGCGAAATCTTTTTAGTTCTATTATTTGTCGTCGATATTATAATTGAAGTTTTATTATCAAGAGTGAAACCTGGTGCTAATTACTTCATAGATAAATCTTATCCTTCATTCTCGTTTTAACATAAAATTTACATAATGACAGGCACGGGCAACAAGCTGACTAAGGATAACCCCTCTAAAACTTAATGGCTTATAAAAATGGAGACGTCTAAGGATAACCCCCTCTATATTAGAAAGTTGGCTACATATGAGCCATTTTCATATAAATTGCATTTGTCAGATACTAATTGATTGGAAGAAAAAGAGGGAAACGGCTACATAAGAGACACTTGGAAGTAACGAATGTCTTGATTTCCTTGAAGCCCTAAAGTATAGCGGTTAAAATGTTTATTTTCGTAATTTTACTTGGTCAATCTTCATTTTTGTTATTTTCCCTTTAATATATCCCTTATTGGTTTACTCCAACGTAAACAACTCACCATCACATGCGACACAGTCGCTTGCAGAGTACGGATGCATTCATATGCTATGTAATTTTAAAAATTGTGCCTTGGAAGTTAAGGGGGGGGGGGGGGGGGGGGGGGGGGGGGCGGTTTGTACCCTTAAAAGCGTGAGTGAGAATTCGTAAGTTTGAATTTTAAGACCCTTTTAGTGCCACGTAGACACAAAGTGACCAAATTTTACACCGTGTAAGCACAAATTCTTCTCCCCTGTGAACTAGAAAAATCAGTCAATGGCTAAATTGATATAATAATAATAATAATAGAAAAATAAATAAATAACCAAGGCCATTTTTGTAAATGATTGGTCTAAGGGTCATTTTAGTGATTTAAAATAATATCACGACTTGTTATGTTGGTAGAGACATATACCTTTTAGAGGGAAAGTCCAAAGTTCAAACTTTGACAAGGGTATAATTTAGAATTACCGATGTAATAGACTTATAGTGTACGGAAGAAGACGTAACATTTGCCGATAAAAAAAGAGATGGTTGGTATGAACTCACTATCCCATTCTTAATAGTTAATGCTTACATGAGCTTTACATACATATTATTTCCTTGTTAGCTAAATGATGTAAAATTTATAAAGATATTTTATACCTAAAAATATGTGGTCATCCTCCATTTTTATTTTATACCTAAAAAGTTTGTGGTCATCCTCCATTGCTAGCTATTTACTTCCCATGTCACTTGTGTATAAAACACAACGTGACCAAAATAATAACATATGCCAAAGAGATATGGGTGGTAGTGCTACTATCATGATGGTGGGCCATGATAGTGCTACTAGCCGTGTCCGGCTTGAACGCATCAAGAGCAGGACCAAGTGTCGCGCAATGTCATCAAGAGAAACAATTAGCGGTGAGTGCCTGCGGTTCGGTGTTGCAAGGAGGGCGTCCAAGCGTTGAGTGTTGCCATCGGGTAAGGGTTACCCATGCAAAGTGCATATGCCCTGATGTACACCCGAGTTGATTAATATCTGTCGGGGGTGTTAACCGAGCCATTAGACTCGTTAAAAGTTGTGGTAGAAAAGTTCCTCATCACTTCAAATGTGGATGTAAGTCTCTTTAGATACATTTGTTTTTCATGTTAAACTCGGTCTATATTTAATTTTAATTTGTGTTTTATTTTAATTTTGCAGCCGTGACTACTCCATGAATGGTTGATTGTACCTTTTATATGTGTTCCTTTTAATTGGTTTAAAATAAATATCAATGTTATTTAAATTAATATTTTGTTTGAATTTTTGATAATAATATTTAACAATTGTCGCTGTTTGGTTTGATAATAGTAATGTTATAAAAAAATCCTCTACATTGTGCAAGAATTTAAATAAGTGCACTCAAATGTTTTAGATATAACAATTAATCCTCTACATTATGAAATGTCAAATAAGGAAGAAGTCAACATTGCAACACCAATTGATTAAGGGTTTGGGTTGGGTTTTCTTTTGAATTGTCTCCGATTAACAATTGCGTAAACAAGGATGAGATTGGGGCTGGGTTCGGGTTCATGATTTTAGAGGATGATTGCAATATAGAAAAATTGTTCTCGACTCTCGTTGCCCTGACAATGGTGTGAGGGGTGCTATTGAGCTGAGGGTGGCAGGGGACGCTGCCCCATACCACCCAGCCTTAGCAAGTGCACTCACTACAAATGCAGGGTTCTTCTATGACGCCCTTGTAGCGTGCAACTCCACCTTAAATGCACCACTCACAGGCATGCATTGGTTATGGCCTAAGAATTAATTATACAAATGGTCTTATAGTATGTTCATCTTGCGATTTTGGTCTCACTTTTAAGAAGAATGGATATTGTCCTCACTTGTCATCCCATACCACGGATAGTCTATGTTAATGAGAACATAAGTAGTAAAACGATCAATAGTTGTTACTTTTCTAGGTAAAAAAAAGTTGAGATAACGTAACACTGAATCGAAAAACTATTGCATTAAATGTGGGAACGTAAATTACCCCTAATTGATAGGAGGTAAATTACACCACTACTAACCTCTTGCCACCACCATCGCTGCAATAAAACAACCAGAAAGGATACCGCCTACTGACTCTGCGGTAGATATACAGAGACAACATACATTCGGGCCAATAAACATCTTTTTCTCTTAATTAGCTTGTTCATAGTCGGGATGCCTTTAGCGAGAGCCAATGCTTCCAATCCAATGTACTTCTATCCGGCAACGAGTCAACCTAATGAATCAATTTCTTGATCAAAGCACCAAAAGGAACCTGAACAATCCCCCTTCGAGTACCATTTATCCTTCCCATATTTGAAAGAAGATGATGCCAAACACGCCATGATGGAAACTGAACTCTGTTGTCTTCTAAACACCAACAATATGAGACTTCCAATTCCATACCACACTACTAAAGGTCCCATTTACATTTGTTACACCAATCAGCCACCAAGCAACCTTTTTTAGCCTCTTTTGAAAGAGATTTGGAAAATTGGATTTCAAGGGGGAATCTAATAACCAAGGGTCAATCCAAAAAACGCGTACTGAATCATCACAACCTCGCTTCTGATTGCCAAGCTAATTGAACATCATCCACATTTAATTGATTTTCTAATTTTAGCAATGCAACACCAAGTGCCACTTAAGGCCTTGTTATGTGGGAGCGCCGGCAGGACTCTAGGAGTAAAATGGACAGGTGCAATAAATCTTCTCCAAAAAACATTCATCTTCTGTCTTAATGTCCACCACCACCACCACCTAAACCTCCACCTCTTTACCGGTTGTAATGCGGTCCATGCTACCCAACAAGTCTTCCCTACCATTTAACTACTCTATGACCTTTAAAGGGGTTCTATATAAGAAGTAAAAGTTGGTAAACTTTCCAAAATCGATTTTGTGAGCATGAGCCAACCTCCCATAGTCCATGGAAAGTGAATTAACTTTCCAATTGCAAGTCTAATTTGGTACACATTGAAACCAATTGCTAATTAATAATACGGTTCATATTCGTTCCAACTTTAAGACTCAAATACATAAAAAAGATGACTTCATATTCGCTCCAACTTTAAGACCCAAATACATAAAAAAGATGACTTCAATTTCGCTCCAACTTTAAGACCCAAATACATAAAAAAGATGACTTCATATTCGCTCCAACTTTAAGACCCAAATACTTAAAAGGGATGACCTCCGACTTGCAACCTAAAACTCTTGCCATACTATTAACTCCGACTCAAGCCGCACCTATTCCAAATAAGGAGGATTTTTGCAAAAAATTTTTAATCCCGAAACAAGATTAAAACACCTTAACAAACGCGATACATTCTTTGCATTGGCTTCTGAATAATCTCCTATAATAATGGCGTCATCCGCAAACAAAAGATGAGAGATAAGAAGACCATTATTAGGAAGACTAAGCCGAAATAAAAAACCATCCTAACAAGATGGTAAACAATGAAGATGGTCAAAAAAAAAGGTATACTGAAAATGGCTATGCAACAGTACTTAAACGCGAAGGCTAGAACCAGGTGGCACACACAGTGAAGCAAGCTAAAGACCCATCGAAGTCAGTGGCTACATCAAACAGCCACTCCAAAATAACACAAGCCTTCGGTTTGTGTAACAAAATAACATACAAACAAAAAGCTCATTTCAGAGAGATGACCAATGGCTCCATGATACAAGATGTCAAACAAAAAACTGCATATAGAACTTCAAGTCAAAATATTGATGCTAATTTCTATATAAAAAAACACCACATGATATTCTTTGAAGCTGAAATTAAAGAAAATAGAAGGGTAAAAAATAAGGAGCAAACTCTTGTTCAAGCACCAATAACTTCGGTTGCTTCAGGAATTGGCTCGTCGGCAGGCCGTTCCAACTTCACACCAACATCTTCAGAGTAATCTCCATGAACCTACGTATAGTAAATAGTAGAGAAACTTAAACCATGTTGTTCATCACCAGTAAACAATTAAACAAT